>LR778284.1:12176367-12206367 GCA_902810595.1 Coregonus sp. 'balchen' | reverse complement strand
CAGTGGCCATATTGTATTCCCTAGCTATCTGTTACTTCTCCCCAGACAGTGGCCATATTGTGTTACCTAGCTATCTGTTACTTCTCCCCAGACAGTGGCATACTGTGTTCCCTAGCTATCTGTTACTTCTCCCCAGACAGTGGCCATATTGTGTTCCCTAGCTATCTGTTACTTCTCCCCAGACAGTGACCATGTTGTGTTCCCTAGCTATCTGTTACTTCTCCCCAGACAGTGACCATGTTGTGTTCCCTAGCTATCTGTTACTTCTCCCCAGACAGTGGCCATATTGTGTTCCCTAGCTATCTGTTACTTCTCCCCAGACAGTGGCATATTGTGTTCCCTAGCTATCTGTTACTTCTCCCCAGACAGTGGCCATATTGTGTTCCCTAGCTATCTGTTACTTCTCCCCAGACAGTGGCCATGTTGTGTTCCCTAGCTATCTGTTACTTCTCCCCAGACAGTGGCCATATTGTGTTCCCTAGCTATCTGTTACTTCTCCCCAGACAGTGGCATATTGTGTTCCCTAGCTATCTGTTACTTCTCCCCAGACAGTGGCCATATTGTGTTCCCTAGCTATCTGTTACTTCTCCCCAGACAGTGACCATGTTGTGTTCCCTAGCTATCTGTTACTTCTCCCCAGACAGTGGCCATATTGTGTTCCCTAGCTATCTGTTACTTCTCCCCAGACAGTGGCCATGTTGTGTTCCCTAGCTATCTGTTACTTCTCCCAGACAGTGGCCATATTGTGTTCCCTAGCTCCCTGGAATGCAAAGAATTCTGCCAAGCAGGATATGACTGATCAGATCTAAGCACATCTTCATGTGTGATTGTCTCCTTTACAGCCACTGACTTCTGGCACGTCAACCATCTCACGGGAAAAAGAAACCAGCAAGTCTTTAAAGAGGGCCATTGTTGAAGGATTTAAAACATCATAACACTAAGGTACATCTCACACCTTGTTCTTGATGAAGAGGCTGGAAGGTGGAAGGAAAATGCCTAGGGCCAATTCTCTGTGTTCACTCAGTATGCTGTCGTTTGAGGTTGTTCTTGTACCCGTTAATGGATGGATAGATAGATAGATAGATAGATAGATAGATAGATAGATAGATAGATAGATAGATAGATAGATAGATAGATAGATAGATAGATAGATAGATAGATAGATAGATAGATAGATAGATAGATAGATAGATAGATAGATAGATAGATAGATAGATAGATAGATAGATAGATAGATAGATAGATAGATAGATAGATAGATAGATAGATAGATAGATAGATAGATAGATAGATAGATAGATAGATAGATAGATAGATAGATAGATAGATAGATAGAAGACTTAGGGAGCACAAAGCACACTCAAACACACTCCCTGATCTCAGCCGACATCAAGGTGGAGCAGCGTAGCAGGCTAGTAGAGGCAGAAGAAGAGGGTGTCATGGTTGAATTACACTACAGTAACCCCTGATCTCAGCCGACATCAAGGTGGAGCAGCGTACCAGGCTAGTAGAGGCAGAAGAAGAGGGTGTCATGGTTGAATTACACTACAGTAACCCCTGATCTCAGCCGACATCAAGGTGGAGCAGCGTACCAGGCTAGTAGAGGCAGAAGAAGAGGGTGTCATGGTTGAATTACACTACAGTAACCCCTGATCTCAGCCGACATCAAGGTGGAGCAGCGTACCAGGCTAGTAGAGGCAGAAGAAGAGGGTGTCATGGTTGAATTACACTACAGTCACATACTGTGGCATGCTGTGCAGATTAAAAACACTGACAAGGCAAGACAGGCCCACATAAAGACATTTCCTGCCCTGTTGCTTTAGGCTCTGCCCCCAACTGTCTGCTGAGTCACCGGATAAAGAACACAACTCCCCTTTTGTTTGTCAGACAGAGCAAACCCCTTGGGCTTAGAAACTCACTACCTTTTTAAGGTGAGGATGGACACGTTACATGACTGACAGACACACGGACAGCTTGGCAGGAGGCAGCATAGAACGCAGTAATAACAGTTCTTAAGTTGGAGTCGCTCAGCCTGTTTTTATTTTCACAAGCTGCTATTAAGTAGATGAGATGTTCATGCTTCTGGGTGTGTTATTGTCAGTCGTTGAACTGTATCCAGGAGAGGTAAACAGTAGGTTCAGTCGTTGAACTGTATCCAGGAGAGGTAAACAGTAGGTTCAGTCGTTGAACTGTATCCAGGAGAGGTAAACAGTAGGTTCATGAGATGTTTTGTAGTGATGTTATCTCATCTCTCATAATAACTGTTTCCATTGGATTGGACCAGTTTGTGCGATTGGTTTGTTGACTGAAGAACCACAGGGATTGTTACAAGCTGTAACAATGTGCACAAGCTGTATCAATGTTGGTTGGAGTAGGAAATCATTTTTTTTATTTTTATGTTGTATCCAAAGTCTGCGAATCTTGTTCACTAAACAATTGCTCAGAATACTGTACCTAAATCACATCTGTACATTTAGAGTTGAACATAAATTATCTCAGTTATCCAATATCTGCCAGACTAACTGAAACTGTGTCATCTATATCTAAATAAATTAAAGTATTATAATAATCTGGTTCCACTGAAACAAGGAATATACAAACAAAGGTGAACTGTAACTTTTATGTCCCTCATACCCCCGCAGCGTCCTTCACTCCCACCACAGGTGTTGCTGCTACTGAAACCTTACCCCATGTAACCAGAGAGCCCGTTAAGTCTCCAGTATGCCAGTAACCGTGCCAACCACACACCTGCTAATGCAAGCAGGACCCCTTGGGGGCGGCTGACGTCACTCGCAGGCTATCAGGGATCAGTCACACCACGTTAAAACATCCCCATTTCCCAGGAACCATTAAAGGGGGGGGGGGGCGTCGTTCCTATATTTACGCCTTCACAGGTCAGGAACTCTGGGGTTTTCAATAAGCATTTACAGTCAGCATGTGAGGCGGTCTACTCTCATTTAGAGGTCAGCCACACATGCTCATGAATCACATTAATGTAGCCTGATAGTATTCCCATGCAAGCAGCTTGGAGATAATGGAAACTTTTTAATGGTAGAATTTATTGGAGTTAAATAAAGTTCATTGTAGAGAGATTGACATAATGTTGGAGAGCTTGAGAGGAGTAGAGAGAGTCAACAAAATGGATGCTTTATGAGCCTCAGAAGTACAGGAAGTGTATTGATGTGTCTTCACTTGTGTTTGGTAGAGATGGGTTGAGTGTATGTCTCTGATTGTGTGTCTGTGAAAGAGTAAATGAAAGGAGAAGAATGGAGAGAGAGAGAGAGAGTGTGTGTGTGTATGTGCGTGTGTTCGCAACTGTGTGTGTGTGTGCAACTGCTGTGTTCCTAACTGAGTGTGTATATTTGCTCAGAGCAGCAGCAGCCACCACTGTAGCCGTGCAGTATAATTAAGATCTCTCTGGAAGTGACAGCACAAATAGGAGGCATGACACGGTTCCCCAGCTCCCCCTCAGCTGCTTCTCTCTCTCTCTCTCTCTCTCTCTCTCTCTCTCTCTCTCTGTGGCGCTGTCACAAGACGGGACCACTGGGAGCCTGCCGCTGGTATTTATAGCGCGCCGCCCGCCACACTAAGTGATAAATGTCACCTTCACGCAGCCGCCTCTGGGGCACTGCACCAAGCCCCAAGCATCCTGCCGACAAACAAGCTGCAAGTTCTATAGAGGAGGGGGTGGGAGAGAGGTGGGAGAGAGGTGGGGAGAGGTGGGAGAGAAGGTGGAGGGGGGAGAGAGAGGTGGGAGAGAGGTGAGAGAGAGGGGGGAGAGAGGTGGGTGAGAGAGGGGGAGAGAGGTGAGAGAAAGGAGGTAGAGAGGTGGGAGAGAGACAGGTGGGAGATAGAGAGGTGGGAGAGAGGGGTGAGAGGGGGAGGGGGGAGAGAGGGGGGAAGAAAAACAACAAACATCAACAAACATCTAGCAAGTTACCTGCCTGCTGACTGGCTCGTCCTCTCAGAGCCAAGCTACACGCTAATTAAAACCACAGCGGAGCGGGGCCAGCTTGTTACGCTGCTTCTCACCGCCGCTCCTGGAGAGAGTTTTTAGACAGAGCAATTAGTGGGAGGGGAAGGGAGGAAGAGGCTGGTGGAGCTACCGGGGGTCGTCTCCTGGGGAAACAGCAGAGTGGGATTGTGGGTGATACGGAGGGGAAGGGAGGAGAGGACGTGTGTGTGCATGCATATTGTGCATACACAAACGTAAACATTTATAAACAATGACTTGAACATACTGTACACACATGCAGTAGACACATACCGCACACACACACACAGGCGCACATGCACACACACACACACACACACTGTTATACACCAGCTTTGTCTGCACCAACAGAGCCAACCCCACAGCTACTGTCACTGTCAGCGAACATCACCCCCTGATATTTTCAATCGTCCTCTTTGACAGATATATTTTGGGCCCAAATGTTAGAAATGTCCTTTGAAGTAAATTGCAAGTGCAATTCAGGTCTGTGTCTGACAAGGTGAATAAGCTTGTCAGGCCTGGAGTTGAGAGGACAAGGCTTTGGCTGAGAACCCGGCTCGGCATTGTTCACATTTCCAACCTAATATTATCTTACTCCCCCAGCCAAAGCTGCTCAAGCAGCCTGTAGTCAATCAAGCAGCTAACCAATCAATGGCTGTGTTAATCAATGTGATTTCCTTGTCACAGAAACAACTTTACATTACAGATATTCAAGGTCTAATCGTTGTTACAATTAGTATTACTTAATCATATCAATTCAAATAATAAGGAAAGATACTTTTAAACACAAACTATGAGAACTCACCCTTAAACATACCAGTGTGCATTCACACATACTGTTCAATGTGAGCAACAGTAACATAACTCGGGAAGGACATTCACATATCTGGTAACACCGTGTGACCGTGTGTGTGTGTGTGTGCCCGTGCGTGTGTGTGTGACCGTGTGTGTGTGTGTGTGCCCGTGCGTGTGTGCCTGCGTGTGTGTTTTGCGCGCTTCCCACACACAGCGACAAAATGGCCACTGAGCAGCTGAAATAAAACCCTGTCATGAATGTGTTGACATTGCTTTAATTCAGCCTGATACACAACACCATCCCTCACTCCTAACCCTGGGAAGAGGAGGGAGGAGAGAGGGATGAGAGTAGGGGTGTGTGGGGTGTCAACCTAACACAGCCTCTCAAAATACACACACACACCAAGTCAGGGAGAGCCGTGTGTGTCACGGCCATATACTGCCATATACTGCCATATACTGTCATATACTGCCATATGCTGCCATATGCTGCCATATACTTTAATATACTGCCATATACTGTCATAACTTCCATATACTGCCATATACTGTCATATACTTTCATATACTGTCATATACTGTCATATACTGTCATATACTGCCATATACTGCCATATACTGCCATACATTTTAATATACTGCCATATACTGCCATATGCTGCCATATGCTGCCATATACTGCCATATACTGCCATACATTTTAATATACTGCCATATACTGCCATATGCTGCCATATGCTGCCATACACTTTAATATACTGCCATATACTGTCATATACTGCCATATACTGCCATACACTTTGATATACTGCCATATACTGCCATAAACTTGAATATACTGCCATATACTGCCATATATTACCATACACTTTAATATACTGCCATATGCTGCCATATACTTCCATATACTGCCATACACTTTAATATACTGCCATATACTGTCATATACTGCCCCCCACCCCCACCCCATCTTTTTACGCTGTTGCTACTCTGTTAATTTTTTATGCATAGTCACTTTAACTCTACCCACATGTACATATTACTTCAACTACCTCAACTAGCCGGTGCCCCCGCACATTGACTCTGCACCGGTACCCCCCTGTATATATAGCCTCCCTACTGTTATTTTATTTTACTTCTGCTCTTTTTTTTCCTCAACACTTTTTGGTTGTTGTTTTATTCTACTTTTTTTTATTAAAAATAAATGCACTGTTGGTTAAGGGCTGTACGTTTCACTGTAATGTCTGCACCTGTTGTATTCGGCGCATGTGGCCAATAAAATTTGATATACTGCCATATACTGTCATATACTGTCATATACTGCCATATACTGCCATACATTTTAAAATACTGCCATATGCTGCCATACACTTTAATATACTGCCATATACTGTCATATACTGCTATATCCTGCCATTTACTGCCATATACTGCCATACACTTTGATATACTGCCATATACTACCATACACTTTAATATACTGCCATATACTGCCATATGCTGCCATATACTTCCCTATACTGCCATACACTTTAATATACTGCCATATACTGCCATATACTGCCATATACTGCCATACACTTTAATATACTGCCATATACTGCCATATACTGTCATATACTGCCATATACTGCCATACACTTTAATATATTGCCATATACTGTCATATTGTCAGGGCGACGTGTATGCGGTGAGCGAAGTCAAGCGCAGGACACCGAGCTACTGGCAGACAAACTTTACTAGCACAGTAATATAAATACAACCAAACCTCCAAACAGGGAGGAAACAACATACGCATACACCCAAGACTGCCGACCTCACGGAAAACAATCACACACAATAACTAATGAGAGACAGGGGGTTATAAAGGGAATACAATATAACATAATGGGAAACAGGTGAAAACAATCAGGACAAACTAGACAAACACCGAAACATAGATCGGTGGCAGCTAGTACTTCAGGGACGACGAACGCCGAAGCCTGCCCGAGCAAGGAGGAGGGGCAGCCTCGACTGATTCCGTGACAGTATCCCCCCCCCCCCCCCCCCCCCCCCTTGACGCGCGGCTCCAGCCTTGCGCTGACCCCGGCCTCGGGGACGGCCAGGAGGACGCGGAGCAGGGCGAGTCGGATGACTCCGGTGGAAGTCCCTCAACATGGAGGGATCTAGGATGTCCCTCCTAGGGACCCAGCACCGTTCCTCCGGACCGTACCCCTCCCACTCCACGAGATACTGCAGGCTCCCCATCCGACGCCTCGAATCCAAGATGGAACGGACTGAGTACACCGGAGCCCCCTTGATGTCCAACGGGGGTGGAGGAGCCTCTCGTATCTCACTCTCCTGGAGTGGACCAGCCACCACCGGCCTGAGGAGAGACACATGGAACGAGGGGTTAATGCGGTAATTAATGGGCAGTTGTAACCTATAGCATACCTCGTTCAATCTCCTCAGGACTTTAAATGGCCCCACAAACCACCGACCCAGCTTCCGGCAGGGCAGGCGAAGGGGCAGGTTTCGGGTCGAGAGCCAGACCCGATCTCCCGGTGCATACACCGGAGCCTCACTGCGGTGGCGATCGGCGCTCGCCTTTTGCCGCCTGATAGCCCGCTGCAGATGGACATGCTTAGCGTTCCAGGTTTCTTCCGAGCGCCAAAACCACTCGTCCACCGCAGGGGCTTCGATCTGGCTCTGATGCCAAGGTGCCAGGACCGGCTGATAACCTAGCACACACTGGAAAGGCGTAAGGTTAGAGGGGGAGTGGCGGGGTGAGTTTTGGGCTATCTCTGCCCAGGGAATATATCCTGACCACTCCTCCTGCCGGTCCTGGCAATAGGACCTCAGAAACCTACCCACATCCTGGTTCACTCTCTCCACCTGCCCGTTACTCTCGGGGTGAAAACCTGAGGTAAGGCTAATCGAGACCCCCAGACGTTCCATAAACGCCCTCCAGACTCTAGAGGTGAACTGGGGACCCCGATCAGACACTATATCCTCAGGCACCCCGTAGTGCCGGAAAACGTGTGTGAACAGGGCGTCAGCAGTTTGTAGGGCAGTAGGGAGACCTGGCATAGGAATGAGATGGCAGGCCTTCGAAAACCGATCCACAATGACCAAGATCGTCGTGTTCCCCTGGGAGGGGGGAAGGTCCGTGACAAAATCCACCGATAGGTGAGACCACGGCTGTTGTGGAACGGGTAGGGGTTGTAACTTCCCTCTGGGCAGGTGTCTAGGCACCTTACACTGGGCGCACACCGAGCAGGAGGAAACATAAACCCTCACGTCCTTAGCTAAAGTGGGCCACCAGTACTTCCCACTAAGGCAGTGCACTGTCCGACCAATACCAGGATGACCAGAGGAGGGTGACATGTGAGCCCAATATATCAATCGATCGGGAACCTCGAGCGGCACGTACCTCCGACCCTCTGGGCACTGTGGGGGAGTAGGATCGGTACGTAACGCCCGCTCGATGTCCGCATCAACCTCCCACACCACTGGTGCCACCAGACAAGACTCCGGGAGTATGGGAGTGGGCTCAATGGACCTCTCCTCTGTGTCATATAGTCGGGACAGGGCGTCTGCCTTAGCATTCTGTGACCCTGGTCTATAGGTGAGCTTAAATACAAATCGGGAGAGAAACATAGACCACCTTGCCTGGCGAGGGTTCAGCCTCCTCGCTGCCCGGATGTACTCCAGGTTACGATGGTCAGTCAGAATGAGAAAAGGGTGTTTAGCCCCCTCAAGCCAATGCCTCCACACCTTCAGGGCTTGAACCACAGCCAACAGCTCCCTGTCCCCCACATCATAATTGCGCTCCGCCGGACTGAGCTTCTTAGAATTGAAAGCACAGGGGCGGAGTTTTGGTGGCGTACCCGAGCGCTGAGACAGCACAGCGCCGATCCCAGCCTCGGACGCATCCACCTCAACTTGGAATGCCAAAGAGGGATCCGGATGTGCCAGCACCGGAGCCGAGGTAAACAGGTCCTTCAGATGTCTAAACGCCCTGTCCGCCTCAGCCGACCACTGCAGACGCACCGGACCCCCCTTTAGCAGGGAGGTAATGGGAGCTGCTACCTGTCCAAAGCCCCGGATAATAATTGGCAAAACCCAAGAACCGCTGCACTTCCTTCACCGTGGTGGGAGTCTGCCAATTACGCACGGCAGAAACGCATCAATCTTCATCTCCACCCCTGACGCGGACAACCGATGTCCCAGGAAGGAGATGGACTCCTGGAAGAACAGACATTTCTCCGCCTTCGCATACAGGTCATGCTCTAACAGTCTACCAAGCACTCGACGCACCAGGGACACATGCTCGGCTCGTGTAGCGGAGTATATTAGAATGTCATCAATATACACCACTACACCCTGTCCATGCAAGTCCCGGAAAATCTCGTCCACAAATTATTGGAAGACTGAAGGAGCATTCATTAAACCGTATGGCATGACGAGGTACTCATAGTGACCCGAGGTGGTACTGAATGCTGTCTTCCACTCATCTCCCTCCCTAATGCGCACCAGGTTATACGCGCTCCTGAGATCCAATTTTGTGAAGAATCGCGCCCCGTGTAATGACTCCGTCATACTAGCAATCAGAGGGAGAGGATAGCTGTATTTGATTGTGATCTGATTGAGACCACGGTAATCAATACAAGGGCGTAAACCCCCATCCTTCTTCTTCACAAAAAAGAAACTCGAGGACGCAGGGGAAGTGGACGGCCGTATGTATCCGTCTCAGAGATTCAGTGACGTATGTCTCCATAGCCGCCGTCTCCTCCTGAGACAGAGGATACACATGACTACGCGGAAGCGCAGCGCCTACTTGGAGGTCTATCGCACAATCCCCCTGTCGATGAGGTGGTAATTGAGTCGCCTTCTTTTTACAGAAGGCGAGTGCCAAATCGGCATACTCAGGTGGAATGTGCATGGTGAGAACTTGGTTCAGGCTTTCCACCGTCGTTGCCCCTACGGAAACACCTACACACCGCCCGAAACACTGATCAGACCATCACTTGAGAGCCCTCTGTTGCCATGAAATGTTGGGGTCATGAGATGTTAACCAGGGAAGCCCCAACACCACGGGAAACGCAGGAGAATCAATCAAATACAAACATAGTATCTCCTCATGGCCCGCCTGCGTTTTCATCCTGAGCGGCGCTGTGACTTCCCTAATTAATCCTGACCCCAAAGGGCGGCTATCTAGGGCATGGATGGGGAAGGGCACATCAACAGGTACAACAGGAATCCCTAACTTATAGGTGAATTGGCGATCGATAAAATTCCCCGCTGCGCCTGAATCTACTAGCGCCTTATGCTGGGAGTGAGGAGAAACCTCGGGAAACACAACTTTAATACACATATGCGCAACAGAGAGCTCTGGGTGAGTTGGGTGCCTACTCACCTGGAATGACTCATCAGTGCGCTGCCTACCGCCTCGATTCCTAGGAGACCCTCCCCTGCACCGACCAGCAGTGTGTCCTCTGCAGCCACAGTTGGTGCAGGGGACGGCCTCCCTTCTGGTCTCTCTCCTGGTCTCCCTAGCACCAGCACCTCCGAGCTCCATAGGGGTCGGCTCGGAAGTGCTGGGGGATGAAATGGACGGCCCTGAATCCGGACGTCCGCGGGTAGCCAACAGGGTATCCAGACGAATGGACATGTCCACCAGTTGGTCGAAGCTGAGGTTGGTGTCCCTGCAGGCCAATTCCCGACGCACGTCCTCCCTCAGGCTACATCTGTAGTGGTCGATGAGGGCCCTCTCATTCCATCCCGCGTTGGCAGCCAGCGTCCGCAAGTCCAGCGCAAACTCCTGTGCGCTCCTCCTCCCCTGTCTAAGGTGGAATAGACGCTCACCCGCCGCTTTACCCTCTGGTGGATGATCGAATACTGCCCTGAAGCGGCGGGTGAACTCCGCATAGTTGACAGTAGCGGCGTCTATTCCCCCCCACTCGGCATTGGCCCACTCCAGCGCCTTGCCGGACAGACAGGTGATGAGGACGGACACGCTCTCGTATCCCGAGGGCACCGGGTGGATGGTTGCTAGGTAGAGTTCAACCTGGAGCAGGAAACCTTGACACCCGGCCGCTGTGCCATCATAAGCCCTCGGGAGCGAGAGCCGAATCCCACTGGACCCCGGAGGTGAAGCGATGGGCATCGCCGATGGTGGTGGTATAGTTGGAGAAGGCGTAGGCAGACCCTCTCTTTCCCATCGCCCAATAGTGCTCACCACCCGTTCCATGTCGGTGCCGAGAGCCTGGATCATGGCCGCTTGGTGTTCGACGCGTTCCTCCATTGATCCAGCTGGCACCGCCGCTCCTGCTTACTCCATGAATGGTGTGTGATTCTGTCAGGGCGACGTGTATGCGGTGAGCGAAGTCAAGCGCAGGACACAGAGCTACTGGCAGACAAACTTTACTAGCACAGTAATATAAATACAACCAAACATCCAAACAGGGAGGAAACAACATACGCATACACCCGAGACTGCCGACCTCACGGAAAACAATCACACACAATAACCAATGAGAGACAGGGGGTTATAAAGGGAATACAATATAACATAATGGGAAACAGGTGAAAACAATCAGGACAAACTAGACAAACACCGAAATATAGATCGGTAGCAGCTAGTACTCCGGGGACGACGAACGCCGAAGCCTGCCCGAGCAAGGAGGAGGGGCAGCCTCGGCTGATTCCGTGACACATATACTGCCATAAACTTTAATATACTGCCATATACTGTCCTATACTGCCATATACAGTGGGGGAAAAAAGTATTTAGTCAGCCACCAATTGTGCAAGTTCTCCCACTTAAAAAGATGAGAGAGGCCTGTAATTTTCATCATAGGTACACGTCAACTATGACAGACAAAATGAGGAAAAAAAATCCAGAAAATCACATTGTAGGATTTTTTATGAATTTATTTGCAAATTATGGTGGAAAATAAGTATTTGGTCACCTACAAACAAGCAAGATTTCTGGCTCTCACAGACCTGTAACTTCTTCTTTAAGAGGCTCTTCTGTCCTCCACTCGTTACCTGAATTAATGGCACCTGTTTGAACTTGTTATCAGTATAAAAGACACCTGTCCACAACCTCAAACAGTCACACTCCAAACTCCACTATGGCCAAGACCAAAGAGCTGTCAAAGGACACCAGAAACAAAATTGTAGACCTGCACCAGGCTGGGAAGACTGAATCTGCAATAGGTAAGCAGCTTGGTTTGAAGAAATCAACTGTGGGAGCAATTATTAGGAAATGGAAGACATACAAGACCACTGATAATCTCCCTCGATCTGGGGCTCCACGCAAGATCTCACCCCGTGGGGTCAAAATGATCACAAGAACGGTGAGCAAAAATCCCAGAACCACACGGGGGGACCTAGTGAATGACCTGCAGAGAGCTGGGACCAAAGTAACAAAGCCTACCATCAGTAACACACTACGCCACCAGGGACTCAAATCCTGCAGTGCCAGACGTGTCCCCCTGCTTAAGCCAGTACATGTCCAGGCCCGTCTGAAGTTTGCTAGAGTGCATTTGGATGATCCAGAAGAGGATTGTGAGAATGTCATATGGTCAGATGAAACCAAAATATAACTTTTTGGTAAAAACTCAACTCGTCGTGTTTGGAGGACAAAGAATGCTGATTTGCCTCCAAAGAACACCATACCTACTGTGAAGCATGGGGGTGGAAACATCATGCTTTGGGGCTGTTTTTCTGCAAAGGGACCAGGACGACTGATCCGTGTAAAGGAAAGAATGAATGGGGCCATGTATCGTGAGATTTTGAGTGAAAACCTCCTTCCATCAGCAAGGGCATTGAAGATGAAACGTGGCTGGGTCTTTCAGCATGACAATGATCCCAAACACACCGCCCGGGCAACGAAGGAGTGGCTTCGTAAGAAGCATTTCAAGGTCCTGGAGTGGCCTAGCCAGTCTCCAGATCTCAACCCCATAGAAAATCTTTGGAGGAAGTTGAAAGTCCGTGTTGCCCAGCGACAGCCCCAAAACATCACTGCTCTAGAGGAGATCTGCATGGAGGAATGGGCCAAAATACCAGCAACAGTGTGTGCAAACCTTGTGAAGACTTACAGTAAACGTTTGACCTGTGTCATTGCCAACAAAGGGTATATAACAAAGTATTGAGAAACTTTTGTTATTGACCAAATACTTATTTTCCACCATAATTTGCTAATAAATTCATAAAAAATCCTACAATGTGATTTTCTGGTTTTTGTTTTCTCATTTTGTCTGTCATAGTTGACGTGTACCTATGATGAAAATTACAGGCCTCTCTCATCTTTTTAAGTGGGAGAATTTGCACAATTGGTGGCTGACTAAATACTTTTTTTCCCCACTGTAATGTCATATACTGCCATATGCTGCCATATACTGCCATATACTGCCATATACTATCTTGGCCAGGTCGCAGTTGTAAATGAGAACCTGTCAACTGGCTTACCTGGTTAAATAAAGGTGAAATAAAAAATAATAATAAAAAAAATACTGTCATATACTGCCATATATTGTAATATACTGTCATGTACTGTCATATGCTGCCATATACTGTCATTTAATGTCATATATTGCCATATACTGCCATATACTGCCATACACTTTAATATAATGCCATATACTGTAATATACTGCCATACACTTTAATATGCTGCCATATACTGCCATATACTGTCATGTACTGTCATGTGCTGTCATATGCTGCCATATACTGTCATATACTGCCATATACTGTCATATACTGCCATATCCCACACGTAGAAAGTGAGTTTTCTCACTGTTAACACATCCACGTCCCTGATATAGACATAGACATACTCTGAGAGCCATCAAAATGTTTTAGCTTTAAAGGTTTTGAAACAAGCTGTTGAGAAATATAACAGTGTGCTGCTATAGAGACACATTGTCCTTGGAGAGATAGGGGGAACAGAAATAGGTTTGTGTGAATGCCGTTATCTGTCCATTCACAGATGAATTTAGTAGGTTTGAGGCGTTCCCACGTGAATCATTAATGAGCTGACTAATGTTACAGACCAGGCCAGGACGGTTGAACATCATGTCCCTGGACAGCTCAGAACACCACTACTTACTACACACTGTGTGTGTGTGTGTGTGTGTGTGTGTGTGTGTGTGTGTGTGTGTGTGTGTGTGTGTGTGTGTGTGTGTGCATGTGCATGTGTCTGTGTGTGTGTGTGTGTGTTTATGTGTGTCTGTGCAGGGCCAGTCTCCTCTTACCGCTGGGGCCTGCCTGGGATAATCAGCTGATGTCAGCTGTCAGGGTTGGGTGGGAGAGTGGGAGAGTGTGAGAGAAAGAGGGACTAGTAAAAAAGTATGAAAATGTATGCACTCACTACCGTAAGTGGCTCTGGATAAGAGCGTCTGCTAAATGACTACAATGTAATAATGTAAATGTAGTCAGTCAGACACAGTGGTCACGCTATCTCCCTGCTGACAAGGGTCACAAGACTCAGCTGCTCAGGGGTCTCTCACTGTCATGAGGGATAGAGGGGTGGAAGGGGAGGCGGGGGGAGGGTGGAAGAGGGGGGGCGCATGGGGAGAGAGGATAAGAGGGGACGGATGAGGGGGGTGGAAGAGGGGGGGGGGTGACGGGGGGGGCGAAGGGGAAGAGGGGGGAAGTGGAGGGGGGGGGGGTGGGGGGGGGGGGAGGTGGGGGAAGGGGGGGGAGGACTGGGAGGGGGTAGAGGGGGGGGGAGAGGGGGGGAGGGGGGGAAGGGGAAGGGGACTGGGGAGGGGGGGGGGGATGGGGGGGGGGGGGGCGGTGGATGGGGGGGGGGGGGACTCGGGGAAGGGAGAGGGGCGTAAGAGGGGGAATGGGGGGGGGGGGGGGAGGGGGGGGCGAGGGGGGAGGGGGCGTAAGAGGGGGGGAAGGGGGCTGGGGAGGGAAAGGCGGAGGGGGAAGGGGGGTGACAACAGGGCCCTGCTGAGAGCGACGAGCACACCCCTCTTGGCAATCCAAATTTCAGCACCCGCACATTCCCCCGTCTCACCCACCCCCTCTCATGACCTCCCCTTGCTGGGCCCAGGAGGAGGAGGGGGGGGGGGGGGCTAGGCTCTGGGTACAAGCCTAAAACGAGGCGCTACATAACTCCGACATGTTTCCTTAGATTAGATTTGTATTGTCAGATGTGTTTGACGGGGACAAACCCGGGGCATTTGCACGTCTATATATAGCCGTCGCTAAATGCGCCAAAGGCCTAGCCACGAGCGAGTTCACATACACGCAATTTATTCATCCTGTTTTACCATGTGGCTCAGTTGGTAGAGCATGGCGCTTGCAACGCCAGGGTTGTGGGTTTGATTCCCACGGGGGACCAGTACGGGGGGAAAAAAAGTATGAAACTGTATGCACTCACTCCTGTAAGTTGCCCTGGATAAGAGCGTCTGCTAAATGACAAAACGTTTTTTTAAAGTACCTACTGCAGCACCTGAAAAGTGTGAAAATGTACACCTAGCATATTGGTACGTAGCCTGACCCTATTTAACATTGAAGGCGTCCCCATGGGGAGCTGATGTGGGGGATTCAGCAGTAGCCGGTCTCCTTGGGTAGTGTTCTTAGCCATTAATAACCTCACTTTGCTGCTCTGATGGAAGCGTGGGATAGGGTTGCGCTGCCTGGAGGACTGCCATGTTTCCTCGAGGAGGGTAGCTTGTTAATTAGCATTTGGTTAATTGTGGCCCTTTATAAATATACTGCAGTACACTCTTATACCCTCCACGACCACATGCTGAGGGCCCGGGGCCAAACCCTGACCCCCTCAGGTGCATTCCACATACCGAACGGGAGGCCGGCAAAATGGTACGCCCCCCTTCCTGCCTGTCCTCTACCTGGATCCAACACCAGGGGAACTGGAGCACTGGTCCTGGTCACCACCCAGACAGATAGCCACCCACCCAACAACCCAGTCAGCCACACACCCACCCACCCACCCATGCAGCCAACCAGACACCCACCCACCCAGCCACCCCCAGCTAGCCAGCCAGCCACCCAGCCAACTACCCACTCAACCAGTCAGCCACACACCCACCCACCCAGCCACTCAGCCACCCAGCTAGCCAACCAGCCATCCAGCCACCCAACCACCCAGCCAGCCCACCCAACCAGCCACCCACCCACTGAACCAGCCAGCCACCCAACCACCCAGCCACCCAGCCAGCCAGCCAGCCAGCCAGCCAGCCAGCCAGCCAGCCAGCCACCCAGCCAGCCAGCCAGCCAGCCAGCCAGCCAGCAAGCCACCCACCCAGCCAACCAACCAGCTACCCAGCCAGCCAGCCACCCGCTCACCCACCCACCCACCCAGCCACCCAGCAAGCCGCCCAGCCACCCAGCCAGTCAGCCAGCTACCCAGACACCCAGCTAGCCAGCCATGATCTTACTTCCCAGAAATCTGCTTGTGTCAGTCAAGAACGAAAAGCACCTTTTCACACTCACACACACACCCACACATGCACACACTGGGGGTCATGTTCGGCCTGAGTGTGAAAATAAGATCCGGCTTCAATAAATGCCTCTTAACAGCGGACCAGTTAGTGGCTTTCCAGCTATGCCTGGCGTCCTCTGGATAAACCGCCTCATTAGCAACTGGGGACCTAATATTTGCAGCCCAGTTTAACACTGTTTAGATTTACACTTACTAGGCTGCCGCCCTGCCAAATCAGAGCCCCGGGTCACTTCTCGGGCCCTTTTTATTTGCTGTTCATGTGGTATTTAACAAGTAATAACCTGTCCGCAGCAGCCCCAGCTATTTTGAGTGGCCTGGGCGGCTTTGCAGTAGAGTGGAATAAAGGTCGGTAGCAGCGTGACTAGTGTGCTGAGTACAGGGCAGGCAGGCTGGAACCCTAGCCCCCGTCCTTCTCTGAAAGAGTTGCTCAGCGTAATGAAGATCTCAGGCCACTCTGGTGTCACTCCAGACACCGGGCAAGGCCCAATGAGGCATATTCAGAGGCTCCCGGGCCTCTCTCTCTCTCTCTCTCTCTCTCTCTTCTCTCTCTCTCTCTCTCTCTCTCTCTCTCTCTCTCTCTCTCTCTCTCTCTCTCTCTCTCTCTCTCTCTCTTCTCTCTCTCTCTCTCTCTCTCTCTCTGACACTCGAGGAAACACTTTGGCCACTTTCTCTTTGTAGTTCCTCTCTGGTGTAAGATACTGCCTTCTTTGCAGGACAGAGAGGTGATGACTGTGCCACTTTGAGCACTTTAATTTCAGATAGTGTGACCATCGGTGTGAAGTGGTAGTGTTACATGCCTAGCTTTAGAGGGGACGGAATTGTAACTTGAGATATTTGAGGTCAAGTGGAACTTTTGTATAACCCTCATATTTGACATCTAGGCAGGATTTAGCTGGAACTTGACTTATGTGAACAATGCCAGTTCAGTATACAGACCAACTCATTTTATTGCACTATAATGTGTATGACCCCTTGTGTGTGTAAACCTGAACAGCTCGGATGTAAAGGGGAACAATTTGATTTTATAACATATTATGAACAGATTATGATTACATACGCCAACTAATGAAACAATCAACTACATGAACTGCACAAAGTGCATAGATGAGCAAAAACATTATAGGGATATACAGTGCCTTGCAAAAGTACAGTTGTGGTCAAAAGTTTTGAGAATGACACAAATATTAATTTTCACAAAGTCTGCTGCCTCCGTTTTTATGATGGCAATTTGCATATACTCCAGAATGTTATGAAGAGTACTCAGATGAATTCCCTCTTTGCCATGAAAATGAACTCAATCCCCCCCAAAAACATTTCCACTGCATTTCAGCCCTGCCACAAAAGGACCTGCTGACATCATGTCAGTGATTCTCTCGGTTAACACTGGTGAGAGTGTTGACGAGGACAAGGCTGGAGATCACTCTGTCATGCTGATTGAGTTAGAATAACAGACTGGAAGCTTTAAAAGGAGGGTGGTGCTTGAAAGCATTGTTCTTCCTCTGTTAACCATGGTTACCTGCAAGGAAACACGTGCCGTCATCATTGCTTTGCACAAAAAGGGATTCACGGGCAAGGATATTGCTGCTACTAAGATTTCACCTAAATCAACCATTTATCGGATCATCAAGAACTTCAAGGAGAGAGGTTCAATTGTTGTGAAGATGGGCTTCAGGGCGCCCAAGAAAGTCCAGCAAGCGCCAGGACCGTCTCCTAAAGATTATTCAGCTGCAGGATCAGGGCACCACCAGTGCAGAGCTTGCTCAGGAATGTCAGCAGGCAGGTGTGAGTGCATCTGCACACACAGTGAGGCGAAGACTTTTGGAGGATGGCCTGGTGTCAAGAAGGGCAGCGAGGAAGCCACTTCTCTCCAGGAAAAACATCAGGGACAGACTGATATTCTGCAAAAGGTACAGGGATTGGACTGCTGAGGACTGGGTAAAGTCATTTTCTCTGATGAATCCCCTTTCCGATTGTTTTGGGCATCTGGAAAAAATATTGTCCGGAGAAGACAAGGTGAGCGCTACCATCAGTCCTGTGTCATGCCAACAGTAAAGCCTCCTGAGACCATTGATGTGTGGGGTTGCTTCTCAGCCAAGGGAGTGGGCTCACTCACAATTTTGCCAAAGAACACAGCCATGAATAAAGAATGGTACCAACACATCCTCCGAGATCAACTTCTCCCAACTATCCAAGAACAGTTTGGTGACGAACAATGCCTTTTCCAGCATGATGGAGCACCTTGCCATAAGGCAAAAGTGATAACTAAGTGGCTCAGGGAACAAAACATCGACATTTTGGGTCCATGGCCAGGAAACTCCCCAGACCTTAATCCCATTGAGAACTTGTGGTCAATCCTCAAGAGGCGGGTGGACAAACAAAAACCCACAAATTCTGACAACATTTACATTTACATTTTAGTCATTTAGCAGACGCTCTTAACCAGAGCGACTTACAGGAGCAATTAGGGTTAAGTGCCTTGCTCAAGGGCACATTAACGTCATTTAGCAGACGCTCTTAGCCAGAGCGACTCACAAATTGGTGCGTTCACCCTATAGCCAGTGGGATAACCACTTTACAATTTGGGGGGGGGGGGGGGGGGGGGGGTTAGAAGGAATACTTTATCCTATCCCAGGTATTCCTTAAAGAGGTGGGGTTTCAAATGTCTCCGGAAGGTGGTGAGTGACTCCGCTGTCCTGGCGTCGTGAGGGAGCTTGTTCCACCATTGGGGTGCCAGAGCAGCGAACAGTTTTGACTGGGCTGAGCGGGAGCTGTGCTTCCGCAGAGGAAGGGGAGCCAGCAGGCCAGAGGTGGATGAACGCAATGTCCTCGTTTGGGTGTAGGGACTGATCAGAGCCTGAAGGTACAGAGGTGCCGTTCCCCTCACTGCTCCATAGGCAAGCACCATGGTCTTGTAGCGGATGCGAGCTTCAACTGGAAGCCAGTGGAGTGTGCGGAGGAGGGGGGGTGACGTGAGAGAACTTGGGAAGGTTGAACACCAGACGGGCTGCGGCATTCTGGATGAGTTGTAGGGGTTTAATGGCGCAGGCAGGGAGCCCAGCCAACAGCGAGTTGCAGTAGTCCAGACGGGAGATGACAAGTGCCTGGACCAGGACCTGCGCCGCTTCCTGTGTAAGGCAGGGTCGCACTCTCCGAATGTTGTAGAGCATGAACCTGCAGGAGCGGGTCACCGCCTTGATGTTGGCGGAGAACGACAGGGTGTTGTCCAGGGTCACGCCTAGGCTCTTCGCACTCTGGGAGGAGGACACAGCGGAGTTGTCAACCGTGATGGCGAGATCATGGAACGGGCAGTCCTTCCCCGGGAGGAAGAGCAGCTCCGTCTTGCCAGGGTTCAGCTTGAGGTGGTGATCCGTCATCCATACTGATATGTCTGCCAGACATGCAGAGATGCGATTCGCCACCTGGTTATCAGAAGGGGGAAAGGAGAAGATTAGTTGTGTATCGTCAGCGTAGCAATGATAGGAGAGACCATGTGAGGATATGACAGAGCCAAGTGACTTGGTGTATAGGGAGAAAAGGAGAGGGCCCAGAACCGATCCCTGGGGGACACCAGTGGTGAGAGCACGTGGTGCGGAGACAGCTTCCCGCCACGCCACTTGGTAGGAGCGACCGGTCAGGTAGGACGCAATCCAGGAGTGAGCCGCGCCGGAGATGCCCATCTCGGAGAGGGTGGAGAGGAGGATCTGATGGTTCACAGTATCAAAGGCAGCAGACAGGTCTAGAAGGACAAGAGCAGAGGAGAGAGAGTTAGCTTTAGCAGTGCGGAGAGTCTCCGTGACACAGAGAAGAGCAGTCTCAGTTGAATGACCAGTCCTGAAACCTGATTGGTTTGGATCAAGAAGGTCATTCTGAGAGAGATAGCAAGAGAGTTGGCTAAAGACGGCACGCTCAATAGTTTTGGAAAGAAAAGAAAGAAGGGATACTGGTCTGTAGTTGTTGACATCAGTGGGGTCGAGTGTTGGTTTTTTGAGGAGGGGAGCAACTCTCGCTCTCTTGAAGACGGAAGGGACATGGCCAGCGGTCAAGGATGAGTTGATCAGCGAGGTGAGGTAGGGGAGAAGGTCACCGGAGATGGTCTGGAGAAGGGAGGAGGGGATGGGGTCAAGCGGGCAGGTTGTTGGGCGGCCTGCAGTCACAAGTCGCAGGATTTTATCTGGAGAGAGAGGGGAGAAAGAAGTCAAAGCATAGGGTAGGGCAGTGTGAGCAGGACCAGCAGTGTTATTAGACTTAACAAACGAGGATCGGATGTCGTCAACCTTCTTTTCAAAGTGGTTGACGAAGTCATCCACAGAGAGAGAGGAGGGGGGGGGGGGGGGGAGGAGGATTCAGGAGGGAGGAAAATGTGGCAAAGAGCTTCCTAGGGTTAGAGGCAGATGCTTGGAATTTAGAGTGGTAGAAGGTGGCCTTAGCAGCAGAAACAGATGAAGAAAATGTAGAGAGGAGGGAGTGAAAAGATGCCAGGTCGGTAGGGAGTTTAGTTTTCTTCCATTTCCTCTCCGCTGCCCGGAGCTCTGTTCTGTGAGCTCGCAGTGAGTCATCAAGCCACGGAGCTGGGGGGGAGGACCGAGCCGGCCGGGAGGATAGGGGACACAGAGAGTCAAAGGATGCAGAAAGGGAGGAGAGGAGGGTTGAGGAGGCAGAATCAGGAGATTGGAGGGAGAAGGATTGAGCAGAGGGAAGAGATGATAGGATGGAAGAGGAGAGAGTAGTGGGAGAGAGAGAGCGAAGGTGCGGCGGCGCATTACCATCTGTGTAGGGGCAGAGTGAGTAGTGTGGGAGGAGAGCGAGAGAGAAAAGGAAACAAAGTAGTGGTCGGAGACTTGGAGGGGAGTTGCAGTGAGATTAGTAGAGGAGCAGCATCTAGTGAAGATGAGGTCAAGCGTATGCCTGCCTTGTGAGTAGGGGGGGACGGTGAGAGGGTGAGGTCAAAAGAGGAGAGGAGTGGAAAGAAGGAGGCAGAGAGAAATGAGTCAAACGTGGACATAGGGAGGTTGAAATCCCCCAAAACTGTGAGGGGTGAGCCATCCTCAGGAAAGGAACTTATCAAGGCGTCAAGCTCGTTGATGAACTCTCCAAGGGAACCTGGAGGGCGATAGATGACAAGGATATTAAGCTTAAATGGGTTAGTGACTGTGACAGCATGGAATTCAAATGAGGAGATAGACAGATGGGTTAGGGGAAAAATTGAGAATGTCCACTTGGGAGAGATGAGGATTCCTGTACCACCACCCCTCTGACCAGATGCTCTCGGGGTATGCGAGAACACATGGTCAGACGAGGAGAGAGCAGTAGGAGTAGCCGTGTTTTCAGTGGTGATCCATGTTTCCGTCAGCGCCAGGAAGTCGAGGGACTGGAGGTTGGCATAGGCTGGGATGAAGTCAGCTTTGTTGGCAGCAGAACGGCAGTTCCAGAGGCTGCCTGCGACCTGGAACTCCAGGTGAGGGGTGCGAGCAGGGACCACCAGGTTGGAGAGGCAGCAGCCGCGCGGTGTTGTGCGTTGTTTGTGTAGCCTGTGCAGAGACGAGAGAACAGGGATAGGCAGAGGCATAGTTGACAGGCTGTAGCAAATGGCTACAAAAATGCAGAGGAGATCGGAATGAAATGAGCTAAGCATCTGGGAGAGGAGAGAGGGGGGCCTCCCTCACCAAAAACTTCTACCTCAGAAACTAAAATTGTTTCACTGAACAGTTGTTCAATGTTTAAAGGAATAAACTCAAACCCACTTTATTCAGCTAGCCAACTATGACACCATAGCTGACTAGCATGCTAGCATCCAATAACACACAGTTTAACACACAGTTAAGCACCAATACTCACAACAAACCACCAATAGTGTGTTAACTAGCTAACCAGCATGCCAGCATCCAGTAACACACAGCCAAGCACAAAACACTTGGTCACAGCAAACCACCAATAGTGTGATAACACACTAAACAGATCATTCGTGTCTGTGTCAAGTTCCTTTCATGACGCAGCAATGATTCAACATTGGCTAGCTAGGACAAGTATATTGTAATTAGCTACTACCGCACCGTTCGCTGGTCGTGCTGGGTAGCTAGCAATGGCCACTGTGTTGGCTTTGTTTGAAGAACGGCTAGCTAGCTAGCTTCGTGCTACACCCGGCACACAATGGCTACTGTGTTGACTCTGACTCTGTTCGAAAAAACGGCTAATTAGCTCGCTTCGTGCTACAGCCGGCACGGCGGAAGACACTGCCAAGACACAGTAGCTACCCACGATACCTAGCTATGACGCCGTAGCTAACTAGCAAGCTAGCATCCATTAACACACAATTAGCACCAATACTTGGTTACAACAAACTGCCAAGAGTGTGTTAGCACACTAAACAGATGATTCATGTCCGTGTCTAGTTCCTTACATAACGCAGAACGCAGCAAAAATTAAACGTTGGCTAGAAGCACATTTAACAGTGGGAACAGCTAATCGTTACCAGTAGCTACCCGCTAGCTAGCTAGCCTCGTGCTTCGATACTAACCCACAATAACCTACAATAACAACAATACTAACCTATAATAAATACAATACCTAACTACAACTAACTACCAACCTACGATCTAATGCATGGTTAAGCTATACTCAACACCAAATGAGAAGTTTGCTTACCTCCAGCTAGAGAGCTAGCTAGCCTCGAGCTTCAATACTAGCCTACAATAACCTACGGAAACCTACAATAACAACAATACTAACCTATAATAAATACAATACCTAACTACAACTAACTACCAACCTACGATCTAATGCATGGTTAAGCTATACTCAACACCAAATGAGAAGTTTGCTTACCTCCAGCTAGAGTTGACAAACTCCAAACATTGATTATGCAAGAATGGGCTGCCATCAGTCAGGATGTGGCCCAGAAGTTCATTGACAGCATGCCAGAGCGGATTGCAGAGGTCTTGAAAAAGAAGGGTCAACACTGCAAATATTGACTCTTTGCATGAACTTAATGTAATTGTCAATAAAAGCCTTTGACACTTATGGAATGCTTGTAATTATACTTCAGTATACCATTGTAACATCTGACAAAAATATTTAAAAACACTGAAGCAGCAAACTTTGTGAAGACCAATACTTGTGTCATTCTCAAAACTTTTGACCACAACTGTATTCATCCCCCTTGGCGTCTTTCCTATTTTGTTGCATTACAACCTGTCATTTAAACAGATTTTTATTTGGATTTCATGTAATGGACATACACAAAATAGTCCAAATTGGTGAAGTGAAATGAAAAAAATAACTTGTTTCAAGAAATTCAAAACAATAGAAAAGTGGTGCGTGCATGTGAATTCACCCCCTTTGCTATGAAGCCCCTAAATAAGATCTGGTGCAACCAATTACCTTCAGAAGTCACATAATTAGTTAAATAAAGTCCACCTGTGTGCAATCTAAGTGTCACATGATTTGTCACATGATCTCAATATATATGCACCTCTTCTGAAAGGCCCCAGAGTATGCAAAACAACTAAGCAAGGGGCACCTCCAAGCAAGCGGCACCATGAAGACCAAGGAGCTCTCCAAACAGGTCAGGGACAAAGTTGTGGAGAAGTACAGATCAGGGTTGGGTTATAAAAAAATATCAGAAACTTTGAACATCCCACGGAGCACCATTAAATCCATTATTAAAAAATTGAAAGAATATGGCACCACAACAAACCTGCCAAGAGAGGGCCGCCCACCAAAACTCACGGACCAGGCAAGGAGGGCATTAATAAGAGGCAACAAAGAGACCAAAGATAACCCTGAAGGAGCTGCAAAGCTCCACAGTGGAGATTGGAGTATCTGTCCATAGGACCACTTGAAGCCGTACACTCCACAGAGCTGGGCTTTACGGAAGAGTGGGCAGAAAAAAGCCATTGCTTAAAGAAAGAAATAAGCAAACACGTTTGGTGTTCGCCAAAAGGCATGTGGGAGACTCCCCAAACATATGGAAGAAGGTACACTGGTCAGATGAGACTAAAATTGAGCTTTTTGGCCATCAAGGAAAACGCTATATCTGGCGCAAACCCAACACCTCTCATCACCCCGAGAACACCATCCCCACAGTGAAGCATGGTTGTGGCAGCATCATGCTGTGGGGATGTTTTTCATCGGCAGGGACTGGGAAATTGGTCAGAATTGAAGGAATGTGGATGGCGCTAAATACAGGGAAATTCGTGAGGGAAACCTGTTTCAGTCTTCCAGAGATTTGAGACTGGGACGGAGGTTCACCTTACAGCAGGACAATGACCCTAAGCATACTGCTAAAGCAACACTCGAGTGGTTTAAGGCGAAACATTTAAATGTCTTGGAATGGCCTAGTCAAAGCCCAGACCTCAATCCAATTGAGAATCTGTGGTATGACTTAAAGATTGCTGTACACCAGCGGAACCCATCCAACTTGAAGGAGCTGGAGCAGTTTTGCCTTGAAGAATGGGCAAAAATCCCAGTGGCTAGACGTGCCAAGCTTGTAGAGACATACCCCAAGAGATTTGCAGCTGTAATTGCTGCAAAAGGTGGCTCTACAAAGTATTGACTTTGGGCGGGTGAATAGTTATGCACGCTCAAGTTCTGTTTTTTTTGTCTTATTTCTTGTTTGTTTCACACCAAAAAAAAATTTGCATCTTCAAAGTGGTAGGCATGTTGTGTAAATCAAATGATACAAACCCCCCTAAAAAACAATTTTAATTCCAGGTTGTAAGGCAACAAAATAGGAAAAATGCCAAGAGGGGTGAATACTTTCGCAAGCCACTGTACATAAAACATCCAGGCAAACCGAGACATATGGCCTTGGAAAGATGCTGGAAGGTCCCTGCCATAAGCCATTATCTCCAAGGAAGAACCCTGAAACGAACAGAGACACGATGCATCAGCCAGGTGGCTCTTTGGAAGATAGTGCCAAGAGATGAAACAATCTCAGTGTCAGCATTTTAATCTGATCTGCCATTTGCGCGTATGTCTTTAAAGTCTATGGGGAGCGTGAATGATTGATGCAGTTGGCCAACAGTCTCCAACAGTCTTTGCCAGACTCCAGAAGTGCAGGTTAGCGCTGCAGGCTAATCTGTAGCCAGCCTGGCCCGCTGAATGCCCAAGCTGGGTGGATGGCAGGGTGAATGATCTCCTCCTCTGATCCCCAGCCCTCTGTATCCCCAGAATGTGCCAACTATTCTGCTCCTTTGTTGTGGGTGCCAGCGGCCTCCAGAAGGGCAGGGGAAGACACAAACACAGGGGGAAGGAGAGAGGGGAGAGGAGAGGAGAGGAGAGGAGAGGAGAGGAGAGGAGAGGAGAGGAGAGGAGAGGAGAGGAGAGGAGAGGAGAGGAGAGGAGAGGAGAGGAGAGGAGAGGAGAGGAGAGGAGAGGAGAGGAGAGGAGAGGAGAGGAGAGGAGGGGGATACTCATCAGGACTGGATAAACAGAGGGGACAGCCATTCCGTCTTGGAACAAAGGGCCATGGGCCACTTTCGAGTTAAACTGGAGTTCTTCGTCTTGAGCTATAACAACCTATTGGGATTCAGATCCAGGTGCTGCACATGACCTGAGGGTTATCACCGTGACCTGAGGATTATCACCGTGACCCGAGGGTTATCACCTTGACCTGAGTGTTATCACACTCTGTGACTGGGATTATAAAAGCAGGTTGGTCTCAGCACAAACATGTTTGGTGAATACATGCCCTTTATACATGCGTTCTATACATTATCTTTATACATGCCCTTTATACATGCCCTTTATACATGCGTTCTATACATTATCTTTATACATGCTCTTTATACATGCTCTTTAAAAATGCCCTTTATACATGCTCTTTAAAAATGCTCTTTATGAACTAATTTGCTCTCTGAAAGACTGACAACGAGTGTCCTTGACTTGATGTAGGCCTGCTTATAACAGAAAGGACGTTTCTCAAGTGCCACTTAAAATCGCTGCACCTCTTTAGGCTACCTTATTATCCAAATCTCATTTAAAAAAGGTCTTTGTCACAGGTAGTTTTTCTACATTTCACCCTCCCATTTTGTTTTGCCTGAATAGCAGTAGCTACTAGCTACAGTAGGACTACATCTTTGGTATATTATGAGTGAGCCAGCCTGTATGCCGAGACTGAAAATGTCAGTGTATCTATTGAGTGTGAGAAAAGTCCCCCCATTAGAAGCACATTTGAAGAGCCCTAGAGAACGCCACATTGGCGGCAGCTCTACTCTCCTCCACTCACACCCTGCCTGCGTTAACACTCCAACCATTCAGCTGTGATTAGAAAACCTCTTGGCTGCCAGAGTTTGCAATCATTTGACTGTAATGAATTCCAATCACTCCCTCCTCCTACCTCTGCCCCCACTTGGGCTGGAGAAGACATAAGGAGAGAGGGGGGGGGGGGGGGGGGGGGGTGGAGAGACATAAGAGAGTGAGAGAAGAGAGGTAACAATGAGGTAATAAGGCTGTGCTGGGGGCGACTGAGACGACTTGGCCATGGAGGTAAAAAAGAGAGAGGAATAGAGAAATAGAGAGAGTGCATTGGAGAAAGAGAATGGAATGAAGAGATGGAGAACGGTCGCTGTGAACAGACAGAGAAACGAAAGAAAAGAGAATAGACAGAACTATTTAATTAAACAGAGGAGAATGAAGAACGACAGGTAGACATAGAGGTAAAGAAGAAGAGAAGGTACCAGAGAGACACACAGCCTTGAGGAGAGAGGGAATGGATAGAACAGAGAGACAAAGAGAGTTGATGATGGTGAAACAGAGAGTTAAAGATGGTGAAACAGAGAGTTGATGATGGTGAAACAGAGAGTTAAAGATGGTGAAACAGAGAGTTAAAGATGGTGAAACAGAGAGTTATTGAAGGTGAAACAGAGAGTTAAAGATGGTGAAACAGAGAGACAAAGAGAGTTAAAGGTGGTGAAACAGAGCGTTATTGAAGGTGAAACAGAGAGTTAAAGATGGTGAAACAGAGAGACAAAGAGAGTTAAAGATGGTGAAACAGAGAGTTAAAGATGGTGAAACAGAGAGTTAATGATGGTGAAACAGAGAGACTCAGAGAGTTAAAGATGGTGAAACAGAGAGTTAAAGATGGTGAAACAGAAAGTTAAAGATGGTGAAACAGAGAGACACAGAAACAACATGACAACCTGTAGTCCTTAGCCAAGAATGAGAGAACTACGAATCCAACCATTCTTTGCTTTGATATTTTGGCAGTTGTTCCATAGCTTATATCTCACTCATAGCGTTCAATGTTGAATAACAATAATCTTTAGGAGAGTTCCCCATGCACCAAAATAGCCCCCTAGAATATGAAACATATGACTCATTAATTAAGCAGTCATTCAGCAATAGATTTAGTAAGTATTTTGCTTCGAAGGATTAATGTTAAGGTCACCCCACGATAAACACTCTAGTTAATTAAACTCATTAGTGTTGAGCAGAAAATAAACCACCTTTGTTGTTGTTATTGTGTTCACGTTCATGCCTCATTAACTCTGTGGGGGATTGGTCCAATAACCAAACAGCCTGTTTTATTAACACTGATAGCAATATGACATTTGGTAGATTGATCATATTAACCATTTGGTGAAATGAAGGCACTGGTACATACTCTCTTCTTATTGGTCATGGATTATCTATATTACAACACAGGTATATGAATGATAGCCTCACATCATTCAGATTATTATTTCAATGATTTGCTTGTTGGTTGGGCTGATTGATTTACGCTATGTAGTAATTCAGTGTATTTGTTTTTACAATTGATGAATCGCTAGTATTATTTATTACTTTGTCGATGTTATGATTGATTGAATATCAACCGTTTTGATTTCTTGAATGACGGCCCTCTCTGACAAATAGCACTTAGCCATATCACAAGCACAATCTCCCCTTGCTAAAATGCTAGCCTTAGCCTAATCTTATTGCTATATGCTAACGCTGGCTTGAAGGGACTGCAGTGCGGTCACTCCGTAACCCTATTAGCAACCAGCTATCACTCTCACCCCCAAACGTTTCCTATTTCCCATTGCCCTTGATAAATGGTGTGGCCTCCCCTGTGTGATGGATGGACAGGCCTTGAATAACACACACCAGGTGTACTGGATCATCTAAAGGTGAAGTCTCCATTTGTTCTCCCAAACACACAGACACACAGACGCACACACACACACACACACACACACACACACACACACACAAACAGCTCTTCCACACAGTCTCAGAGTGATGTGGCAGACAGCTGCTCCATGGCGATGACCTTTCCCCAGCGCCATCCTGACCCACTCTGTCCCCCCAGAGTGACCCACCCCCGTGGCCAGCAGTGTCCCTGTCACATTCTATCATCTGTACAGTCACACCATGTATAGCCAGTAGATAAGGATCAGTCACACCATGTATAGCCAGTAGATAAGGATCAGTCACACCATGTATAGTCAGTAGATAAGGATCAGTCACACATTTTTTGGTACCCTTCCCTAGATATGTGCCTCGACACAATCCTGTCTCAGACCTCTACGGACAATTCCTTCGACCTCATGGCTTGGTTTTCGCTCCTAAATTCACATCAACCCATTATCAAGAATTCTCGTGAAATAGATACGAATTACAAATGCGAAATTGGTGACAGACACACAAAACATTTAAAATAAGTGTGTCCAACAAACGATTTTGTATGCAGTGCATTTCAATCACAGATGAAGGTAAGACAGAAACAATAGGAGGGGGGTTGCTCGAGGAGGATTGGTGGGTGTATAACGCGAAGGTGATGGACAACTTTAGCATTTTAGCTATTTTTGCAACTACTTGCTACTTTTTATCTACTTAGCTAGCATGTTAGCTAACCCTAACCTTAACTCGTTAACTACTTAGCTAGCATGTTAGCTAACCCTAACCTTAACCCTTTATCTACTTAGCTAGCATGTTAGCTAACCCTAACCTTAACCCTTTAACTACTTAGCTAGCATGTTAGCTAACCCTAACCTTAACCCTTTAACTACTTAGCTAGCATGTTAGCTAACCCTAACCTTAACCCTTTAACTACTTAGCTAGCATGTTAGCTAACCCTAACCTTAACCCTTTAACTACTTAGCTAGCATGTTAGCTAACCCTAACCTTAACCCTTTAACTACTTAGCTAGCATATTAGCTAACCCTAACCTTAACCCTTTAACTACTTAGCTAGAATGTTAGCTAACCCTAACCTTAACCCTTTAACTACTTAGCTAGCATGTTAGCTAACCCTAACCTTAACCCTTACCCCTAACCTTAACCCCTAGCCTAGCTAACATTAGCCACCACAAATTTGAATTATTATGAAGAAAATCATGTACTGGACACAAGAAAATGTACTTTTTCTCTGTACCTGTCACAAATTTCGAATGAGTAATTTGTGTCTATTTCACAATAATCTCTGTGATAGTGTGTTGCTCACATGCCAGTGTTCTCACTTGTAAACAAGGCTGTGTGGGATTTCTCTTAACATTAGTAAAGTCGGGCCTCGAGGGACCCCACTGAGCCAATAAGGAGTCATTTTGACTCCAACATTCTAACAGTCTAATAAATATATTTCATATATGCTATCAGGAAAATGTACATTTGGTTGTGTTTATGAAGGTCTTGGGTAACATTAGAATATGAAAAAAGTATTATTTCAAAGAACACCATAGCATTTTCATTAGTTTATGTTACTGTAAGTATCTGTTGCCCCATGCTCAGTGTGAAGGCAGTGTACTGGAATATAGTGATTTGAA
>LR778284.1:12104172-12176267 GCA_902810595.1 Coregonus sp. 'balchen' | reverse complement strand
ACCTTGGTAAAAAGGAAACTTAAAAAGAAAATTTTGACCTGTTCTTTCCCAAAAAAGGGTTTTAAAAACAAAGTATTGAGAAACTTTAGTTATTGACCAAATACTTATTTTCCACCATAATTTGCAAATAAATTCATTAAAATCCTACAATGTGATTTTCTGGAATTTTTTTTCTCATTTTGTCCGTCATAGTTGACGTGTACCTATGATGAAAATTACAGGCCTCTCTCATCTTTTTAAGTGGGAGAACTTGCACAATTGGTGGCTGACTAAATACTTTTTTTCCCCACTGTATATATATGTGATGGGATGTATAGACATTATGGATGGTATGTGTAGGATGGCCTTGACCCCTGTCCCATACAGTTAGGCTACGCTACCATCCCCTGTCCCAGACAGCTAGGCTACGCTACCATCCCCTGTCCCAGACAGCTAGGCTACGCTACCATCCCTGTCCCAGACAGCTAGCTACGCTACCATCCCCTGTCCCAGACAGCTAGGCTACCATCCCCTGTCCCAGACAGCTAGGCTACGCTACCATCCCCTGTCCCAGACAGCTAAGCTACGCTACCATCCCCTGTCCCAGACAGCTAGGCTACCATCCCCTGTCCCAGACAGCTAGGCTACGCTACCATCCCCTGTCCCAGACAGCTAGGCTACCATCCCCTGTCCCAGACAGCTAGGCTACGCTACCATCCCCTGTCCCAGACAGCTAGGCTAGGCTACCATCCCCTGTCCCATACAGCTAGGCTATGCTACCCTCCACACTGCATTAGCTAGCTAGCTACCTTTTATTTCTTTATTTCTTTATTTCATGACATAAATTGGTGCTCAGAGGGTACCTACTGTCCAGGTCATTAGTCTCAGTGGAGCTGGGTGGGGAAAGGTCACCTGACTAAGTGCTGGCGCAGCCTGTAAAAACCCCACCAGAAATAAAAGCAGGGATAAATAAGTAACCAAAGAGAGCTTCTGGATATCAGGACAGCGATTACTCACCTCGCATTGGACGAATATTTTTTCTTCAACGAGGCGTTCGCGAAGGATATCATACAGACACCCGACAAGGCCCAGATCCCCGTCATTCGCGTGAGGAAGAGACGGAGATATCGCGGACGCAGATCCGGGTGCCTCGTAAGGATCCGACGGCGAGCGAGTAAACTGCCTCTCCCATCAATCCTATTAGCCAACGTTCAATCTTTTGAGAATAAAATTGACGATTTAAGATTACGGTTATCCTACCAACGGGACATTAAAAACTGTAATATCTTATGTTTCACGGAGTCGTGGCTGAACGACAACAATGATAACATTCAGCTAGCAGGCTATACGCTACATCGACAGGACAGAACTGCAGACTCTGGTAAGACAAGGGGTGGCGGTCTCTGTATATTTGTAAACAACAGCTGGTGCACAAAATCAAATACCAAGGAAGTCTCGAGGTTTTGCTCGCCTGAGGTAGAGTATCTTATGATAAGCTGTAGACCACACTATTTACCAAGAGAGTTTTCATCTATATTTTTCATAGCTGTCTATTTACCACCACAAACCAATGCTGGCATTAAGATTGCACTGAATGAGTTGTACAAGGCCATTAATCAACAGGAAAAACGCTCATCCAGATGCAGCGCTCCTAGTAGCCGGGGACTTTAATGCAGGGAAACTTAAATCCGTTCTACCTAATTTCTACCAGCATGTTAAATGTGCAACCAGAGGGAAAAAAACTCTAGACCACCTTTACTCCACACACAGAGACGCATACAAAGCTCTCCCTCGCCCTCCATTTGGCAAATCTGACCATAACTCTATCCTCCTGATTCCTGCTTATAAGCAAAAACTGAAGCAGGAAGCACCAGTGATTCGGTTAATAAAAAAGTGGTCAGATGACGCAGATGCTAAGCTACAGGACTGTTTTGCTAGCACAGACTGGAACATGTTCCGGGATTCTTCAGACAGCATTGAGGAGTACACCACATCAGTCACTGGCTTCATCAATAAGTGCATCGATGATGTCGTCCCCACAGTGACCGTACGTACATACCCCAACCAGAAGCCATGGATTACAGGAAACATCCGCACTGAGCTAAAGGGTAGAGCTGCCGCTTTCAAGGAGCGGGACTCTAACCCGGACGCTTATAAGAAATCCCGCTATGACCTCCGACGAACCATCAAACAGGCAAAGAGTCAATACAGGTCTAAGATTGAATCATACTACACTGGCTCTGACGCTCGTCGGATGTGGCAGGGCTTGAAAACTATTACAGACTACAAAGGGAAGCACAGCCGCGAGCTGCCCAGTGACACAAGCCTACCAGACGAGCTAAACCACTTCTATGCTCGCTTCGAGGCAAGCAACACTGAAGCATGCATGAGAGCACCAGCTGTTCCGGACGACTATGTGATCACGCTCTCCGTAGCCGATGTGAGTAAGACTTTTAAGCAGGTCAACATTCACAAGGCCGCAGGGCCAGACGGATTACCAGGACGTGTACTCCGAGCATGTGCTGACCAACTGGCAAGTGTCTTCACTGACATTTTCAACATGTCCCTGACTGAGTCTGTAATACCAACATGTTTCAAGCAGACCACCATAGTCCCCGTGCCCAAGAACTCTAAGATAACCTGCCTAAATGACTACCGACCCGTAGCACTGACATCTGTAGCCATGAAGTGCTTTGAAAGACTGGTCATGGCTCACATCAACAGCATAATCCCAGAAACCCTAGACCCACTCCAATTTGCATACCGCCCCAACAGATCCACAGATGATGCAATCTCTATCGCACTCCACACTGCCCTTTCCCACCTGGACAAGAGGAACACCTACGTGAGAATGCTATTCATTGACTACAGCTCAGCATTCAACACCATAGTGCCCTCTAAGCTCATCACTAAGCTAAGGATCCTGGGACTAAACACCTCCCTCTGCAACTGGATCCTGGACTTCCTGACGGGCCGCCCCCAGGTGGTAAGGGTAGGTAACAACACATCTGCCACACTGATCCTCAACACGGGGGCCCCTCAGGGGTGCGTGCTCAGTCCCCTCCTGTACTCTCTGTTCACCCATGACTGCATGGCCAGGCACGACTCCAACACCATCATTAAGTTTGCCGACGACACAACAGTGGTAGGCCTGATCACCGACAACGATGAGACAGCCTATAGGGAGGAGGTCAGAGATCTGGCCGTGTGGTGCCAGGACAACAACCTCTCCCTCAACGTGACCAAGACAAAGGAGATGATTGTGGACTACAGGAAAAAAAAGAGGACTGAGCACGCCCCCATTCTCATCGACGGGGCTGTAGTGGAACAGGTTGAGAGCTTCAAGTTCCTTGGTGTCCACATCACCAACGAACTATCATGGTCCAAACACACCAAGACAGTCGTGAAGAGGGCACGACAAAGCCTATTCCCCCTCAGGAGACTAAAAAGATTTGGCATGGGTCCTCAGATCCTCAAAAAATTCTACAGCTGCACCATCGAGAGCATCCTGACTGGTTGCATCACCGCCTGGTATGGCAACTGCTTGGCCTCTGACCGCAAGGCACTACAGAGGGTAGTGCGTACGGCCCAGTACATCACTGGGGCAAAGCTCCCTGCCATCCAGGACCTCTATACCAGGCGGTGTCAGAGGAAGGCCCTCAAAATTGTCAAAGACTCCAGCCACCCTAGTCATAGACTGTTCTCTCTGCTACCGCACGGCAAGCGGTACCGGAGTGCCAAGTCTAGGTCCAAAAGACTTCTCAACAGCTTCTACCCCCAAGCCATAAGACTCCTGAACAGCTAATCATGGCTACCCGGACTATTTGCACTGCCCCCCCACCCCATCCTTTTTACGCTGCTGCTACTCTGTTAAGTATTTATGCATAGTCACTTTAACTCTACCCACATGTACATATTACCTCAACTACCTCAACTAGCCGGTGCCCCCGCACATTGACTCTGCAACGGTACCCCCCTGTATATATAGCCTCCCTACTGTCACTTTATTTTACTGTATATATAGCCTCCCTACTGTCACTTTATTTTACTTCTGCTCTTTTTTTCTCAACACTTTTTTGTTGTTGTTGTTGTTTTATTCTTACTTTTTTTGTTTAAAATAAATGCACTGTTGGTTAAGGGCTGTAAGTAAGCATTTCACTGCAATGTCTGCACCTGTTGTATTCGGCGCATGTGACCAATAAAATTTGATTTGATTTGATTTGATCAGTGACAACAAGGCAGGACACTGCAGGACAGATGCTAAGTGCAGTGGGTGAAGGGGTGTGATGGGCGAGGAGCACACACACACACACACACACACACACACACACACACACACAACACACGCAAACACACTCTCTTCTTTCTCAATCCTTTTCTTGTGAGTTGTCAGGACTATATGAAGAGAGAAAGACATGAATTATTAATTTGAGCGTTCAGAAGATGGTTCGTTGTGTTGCTTGGTCCAGGTGTGAATGAGAGCGGAGAGATATTCAAACTGTCCTGAAGAAGTGTCAGTTGCCTCATATATCCCGTCTCTCTAAAAGTACAGATGTAGACTCTTAATTTGAAAATGCTCTGCCCAGCAGGAAAAGCAAACCTGTAGTGTATTCAAGGTTTAAAAATACTTCTAACGTTTGTAATTTCCACTTTAAAATGTCATACTTGATTTGCCCTAACTAAAAATGTATCAACCCCTACAAAAATGTCCATTAATTTTAATCCACACAATAATTCACATTTCCTGTTGCTGCAGGATTATTTTCCTGCTGTGAGAAACTGGTCAAATTAAGATCCAATATCTGTAAGTGTTCCCTCTGTAACACAGTAGATTCACTTCTTATGTAGAAAGATCCAGTGAATACAGTGTAGGTTATCGTGGGCTACTGGCAAGGTTAGCCTTGTGAACAGATATGAAGGGACAATGAGTGATTGTGAGACTCAGTCTTAGACAATGGCCTTTAGAGGTGTATGGATTATTAGGGATTGTACTGACTGGATAGGATAGCTCTGTCTCTCTTTCTCTCACTCTCTCTCTCTCTCTCTCTCTCTCTCTTCTCTCTCCTTCTCTCTCTCTCTATCTCCCTCCCTGCAGAGAGGTATGGATTATGTATACCAACCCATCAATCACAGTGTTGAAGCAGGTGTATAAACAGAAGGCCAGCCCCTCCACACTGGTCTGTTCCTCACTGATAGTGACACACACAGCAACACACAGCACACACACACACACACACACACACACACACACAGAGAAACACACACCACAGAAACACACCACAGAAACACACACACACAGAACAACACACACACACACAGAAACACACACATCAACACACTCACGCAACACCACACAGAAGCCCACACCAGAGACCACACATCAACACACACATATACAACACCACCACATAGGACACCACTTCAACAACACAAGACACACCTCAACATCACACACCACACATAAACACTACAAGCAACAACACACATATACACACACACAACCACACATCAACTACGAACCCACAGAACCACCACGCAACACACACATAGAAACACACACCTATACCCACAACACCCACACATCAACACCACATCAACACAAAACACACATAGAAAACAACCACAGCAACACACACATCAACACAAACCACACATACACCCACATACATAGACACACACAGACACCACATCGACACCACAAGAGCAACTACACAACAACACACACATCAACACACGGCAGAAAACACACACATACACACAACCTAAGCAAACACCGTCCATAACAACACACAGCAACACACACATGATACACACCCCTCACACACACACAACATCAAACAACACACATCAACACACACAGCATACACACACATCACCACACACACCCGATAACCACACCCATCACACACAACAGAAACACAACACATACACACACACAGATACACACACACACCTCAACACACACAGACCACACACACAACACACACCTCTACACGACACATATACCACACACCAGAGACACACACCACACAACTTAACACAACAACACCAAACACCGAACACACTACCACACAACCACATCAACACACACACAGCAACACACACAGCAACACACAGAAACCCACACAGAGACACACACCGAGTCACACACTAAACACCACAGATACACATCACATATACACACACATCAACACACACAGATCACCAACAGAAACCACACTAGAGACAACACACACAACACCACATAGACACAACACAGCAACACACACAGAACACAGCACAGAAACACACCCGCCAACACACACAGAGACACCCACACAACACCACATAGCACCACACATCAAACACACACAGAGACACACCCAGAACCCCACAGCAACACACACATTACAACACAGCACACACACAGAGAAAACACAACAGATACACACACACAACACACACAGCAACACCCACATAGACCACACCGAGGCACACACAGAAACACACACATATACACACACACAAACACACAATGACACACACAGACCACACACAGAACACACACCATCACCCCCACAGAACACACACATCAACACCACGATACAAAACACACATCGACACACACATCAACACACACATAGACACACAGCAGAAACACATCACATAGACACCAAGCAACACGTACACAGATAACACACACATCAACACATCCACAGAGACACACACAGATACACACACAGCAACACACACATATACCACACCAGCAAACACACAGCAGAGACACACACATCAACACACACATATACCCACACAGAGACACACACAGCAACAGCACACAGAGCACACACATCAACACCACATAGCCACACACATATGACCACACGCACACACACAGCAACACACACATATACCACACCAGAGCACACACAGAAACACACACAGATCCCACACAGCAACACACACAAGACAGCACACAAAACACACACATGACACACACAGCACACACACATATACACACACATCAACAACACACTAGACACACACAGATACACACACAGCAACCCACACAGATACACCCACAGCAACCCCAGCATATACCAACACATACGACACACACACAACAACACACAGAGAACTACACACAGCAACACACACATATACACACACATAGACACCCACAACACACACACAATCACACACAGAACACCCACAGAAGCACACACAGAAATGAACCAAGCACACACAGAGACACACACAGCAACCACATCAGAGACACCACAGAAGACACACACAGATACAAAATCACACCATCAACCACCCAGAGTTATACCCACCACCCCATCACCACCCAGAGACCACCCAGAGACAGTAAACACAGCACACACACATATACCCACAACAGCAACGACCCCATAGCACACCACATAGACCCACCATCAACACACACGAGACAACACACACAACACACACAGATACACACACATATACACACACCGCAACAACAACTAGAGACACACACAGCACCACACAACACACAACCAGTGGCATAGACAGGCTTCCCCTTAGAATCGTTTTCTAACCATCTCCACACACCCTGGTACAGAGAGGAAGGCTTGGTTCTCATGCTCTGATACCTTCCACTCCCCACCCCTCATCCCATATAGTCTCACGTTGGTGTCATACTTCCTAGAGGTATTTATCAAGATTCATATAGATGCCAAGCTAAGTTCAGTAGAAACTACATTTGTCTGTGTCACGTGCTTCAGTTGTAGTATGTGTTGCTGTTTCAGTTGTAGTGTGTGTTGCTGTTTCTGTTGTAGTGTTTGTTGCTGTTTCAGTTGTAGTGTGTGTTGCTGTTTCAGTTGTAGTGTGTGTTGCTGTTTCAGTTGTAGTGTATGTTGCTGTTAGTGTGTTAGTATTTGTTTGCTGTATTCATTTGTAGTGGTGTTTGCTGTTTCAGTTGTAGTGTTGTTGCTGTTTCAGTTGTAGTGAGTGTTGCTGTTTCAGTTGTAGTGCATGTTTCAGTTGTAGTGTTGTGTTGGCTTGTTTCATAAATCAGTTGTCGTGTGTGTTGCTGTTTTTCAGTGTAGTTTGTGTTGGCGTTTCAAGTGTAGTTGTGTGTTGCTGTTTCAGTGGTAGTGGAGTGTTGCTGTTTTCAGTTGTAAGTGTATGTTGCGGTTTTCAGTGTAGTGTATGTTTGCGTTTCATCAGTTGTAAGTATTTGTTGCTGTTTCAGTTGTAAGTGAGTGTTTGCTGTTTTCCAGTTTGTAGGTGCAATGTTCAGTTGTAGTGGTTTGTTGCTGTTTCAGTTGTAGTGTATGTTGCTGTTTCTGTTGTAGGTGTAGTTGCGTTTCAGCTGTGTGACGTGTTTGTTGCTGTTTCATTCGTTGTAGTGTAAATGTTCCTGTTTTTAGTTATAGGGTGGTTTTCTGTTCAGTTGTTGTGTATGTTGCTTTTTCATTATATTATGTTTGCTGTTTCAGTTGTAGTGTGTGTTCCTGTTTCAGTTGTAGTGGATGTTGCTGTTTCAGTTGTAGTGGATGTTGCTGTTTCAGTTGTAGTGGATGTTGCTTTTTCAGTTGTAGTGTTTGTTGCTGTTTCTGTTGTAGTGTGTGTTGCTGTTTCAGTTGTAGTTGGTTGCGGTTCAGTTGTAAGTATTTGTTGCATTTCATTGTAGTGTGTTTTGCTGTTTCAGTTGTAGTATTTTTGCTATCACTTCAGTTTGTAGTGCTGTTTCCTGTTCAGTTTGTAGTGTGTGTTTGCTGTTGCAGTTGTATTGTATTTTCTTTCTGTTTTCAGTTGTAGTATTTGTTGCTATTTCAGTTGTAGTGTGTGTTGCTGTTTCAGTTGTAGTGTGTGTTGCTGTTTCAGTTGTAGTATTTGTTGCTATTTCAGTTGTAGTGTGTGTTGCTGTTTCAGTTGTAGCGTATGTTTCTGTTTCAGTTGTAGTGTTTGTTGCTGTTTCTGTTGTAGTGCATGTTTCAGTTGTAGTGTATGTTTCAGTTGAGTGTGTGTTGCTGTTTCAGTTGTAGTGTGCGTTGCTCACTGTGTGTGTCTCTGTCTGTCGTACACTGTTCTGTTGTGCATCACATGGGGTAATTTTACAGTGAAGGTGCATTCTCTGTGTGTTTCAAGGCTTTCTCTTCAGACTGATGATGAAGAGCATCTTGAGGATCACAATGGGGTATAGAGGACATGGGTTCATGGAGAGGTTACTGCCCTCAAACTCTTCACCGCAGAGAGAGTTTGTTTGCATGTGACAGACAGACAGACAGTGAAAGAGCACATGTTTGTGTTTGTTTGTAGTTTGTCTGACAGAGAACCTTGAGAAAACTTGACATTTTAGAGACCCTTTCTTTCCCCAGCCAGCTACTTCATACAGCACTATGCATCCCCATACAGTTCTATTCTCTCTGAGATCACATTGCGGACTAACAAAAAAACGTTCCCTGAGACCGCCTGTCCGTCTGCCTCTGCCAGCTCCATTGTACAAACACTTTGCTTTGCTTATGTTTGCTGGGCTTTGTCCCTGTTCCGTTTGTTCGTACACAAACCCTGAGAAAACAATGCCAGTTTATATGTCTTCCTGTCTATTGTCACTGCTGCCACTCCGTACCCTTCACTAAATAACACCCTGTCATTGTGAGGGGGAGACAATACCCACAGACATGTCTCTCTGTCCCCACACTCACTCTCTTGAACCCCTCCCTGCCTGGCTCTTCCTGTCATCCCTGGCCAACCCTGACCCCTGACCTATGAACCTGTGGAGGGGTCACTGTGATGTCGGTGCAGGGCGAGGGTGAGTTACTGGAGGTTCGCAGGAGAGCGTGACAAACTGCGAGAATGGGCGGACTGGGCTCTTCCCATGCAGGGCACACACACTCTCTGCACACGCGCACACACACACACCAAACACACATTGCACACAAAGACTGCACACACATACACACTGTTCTTTCAATCCAATACAATAGAAATAGTTGGGTTTTCATGAGGTTTTATTCTAATGTCTCTGCTGTGCTGAAGCTCTCTCCTCATAGTAACTCATCTGTTATGTCTGAAGAGCAGACAACCTTCCAGCACATCACAGACGACAAAACACTGATTCATCCTTTTTCTGTTATCTCTCTCTCTCTCTCTCTCTCTCTCTCTCATTCCTCACTCCTTCCATCCTTCAGTTGAATTGTCATTATACTACATACAGTGTGAGGAGCTGTTTGGGTGGCTACTGTTCCGACCCCTGCACAATGATTTATAGATTGAAATACACTCAGAGCTGTAGAATGGAAAGGCGAGTGGATGAAATAAAGAAAGAGAGAGAGATTTCCTTTACTTGATTCTGAATGGCCTGTTCACCCTGCGTTCAGGCACGGCTGAAGAAAGAAGTAATGCCAACTTAAAATTGTTAGAATCACCTTTTCATGTTTCAGGCTTCTGAGAACAGACAGAAAAGCATGTTGCCTCAGTCAATACAGTCAATACATGGTTTATGTTGTCGGTGCTGGAGGAAGGTGTGTGTGTAAGACAGGTGGGTGTATGTATTGCCAGTCTATGGTTGTCACTCAAACAAGCTCAGTTATTTCACAGAGAAATTATCCTGTCAGTCCCACCTTCCATCTACCCCCCTCCCTCGTGTTCATTGTTCTCAGGGATCAAGTTCACGGACCGGGGGTGGGGGTGGGGCCGGCTGGGGTGGAGGCCAGGTAGTGGGAGCTCCAGCCTCCAGCCCAGGTTCTCTGGGCAGGTTGAATGAGCCCTGGCTCCTGGCCCCAGCCCCAGACGTAGCTCTCTGAATGGGCCTTGCTGTGCTGACTCCCCCTCCCCTCTCTTTATCAGAGGCGTCTCAGGTTTCTCCTGGGCCTGGCTGCATGGCTTCCTGACAGATTCATATTTCAAAGTGTCCTGGTGCCACGTTCCCATTTACACACACATCTCTGTTCCCATAGAGCTCTCTGTTCCCTCCCCTCTGTTCCCATAGAGCTCTCTGTTCCCTCCCCTCTGTTCCCATAGAGCTCTCTGTTCCCTCCCCTCTGTTCCCATAGAGCTCTCTGTTCCCTCCCCTCCACACATCTCTGTTCCCATAGAGCTCTCTGTTCCCTCCCCTCTGTTCCCATAGAGCTCTCTGTTCCCTCCCCTCTGTTTCCCATAGAGCTCTCTGTTCCCTCCCCTCTGTTCCCATAGAGCTCTCTGTTCCCTCCCCTCTGTTCCCATAGAGCTCTCTGTTCCCTCCCCTCTGTTCCCATAGAGCTCTCTGTTCCCTCCCCTCTGTTCCCATAGAGCTCTCTGTTCCCTCCCCTCCACACATCTCTGTTCCCATAGAGCTCTCTGTTCCCTCCCCTCTGTTCCCATAGAGCTCTCTGTTCCCTCCCCTCTGTTCCCATAGAGCCCTCTGTTCCCATAGAGCTCTCTGTTCCCTCCCCTCTGTTCCAATAGAGCTCTCTGTTCCCTCCCCTCTGTTCCCATAGAGCTCTCTGTTCCCTCCCCTCCACACATCTCTGTTCCCATAGAGCTCTCTGTTCCCTCCTCTCCACACATCTCTGTTCCCATAGAGCTCTCTGTTCCCTCCCCTCCACACATCTCTGTTCCCATAGAGCTCTCTGTTCCCTCCCTCTGTTCTCATAGAGCTCTCTGTTCCCTCCCCTCCACACATCTCTGTTCCCATAGAGCTCTCTGTTCCCTCCCCTCCACACATCTCTGTTCCCATAGAGCTCTCTGTTCCCTCCCCTCTGTTCTCATAGAGCTCTCTGTTCCCTCCCCTCCACACATCTCTGTTCCCATAGAGCTCTCTGTTCCCTCCCCTCTGTTCCCATAGAGCTCTCTGTTCCCTCCCCTCTGTTCTCATAGAGCTCTCTGTTCCCTCCCCTCCACACATCTCTGTTCCCACAGAGCTCTCTGTTCCCTCCCCTCTGTTCCCATAGAGCTCTCTGTTCCCTCCCCTCCACACATCTCTGTTCCCACAGAGCTCTCTGTTCCCTCCCCTCTGTTCCTATAGAGCTCTCTGTTCCCTCCCGTTCTTACACATCTCTGTTCCCATAGAGCTCACTGAGATCTGCAGACACTACAGAATGAAACCAGGGTCAGACACACAGGGCCTTTGTCTCTCTCTCTCTCTCTCTCTCTCTCTCTCGCTCTCTCTCTCTCTCACACACACACACACAAACACTGATTTTTGATTGAGAAAGAACTGTGCTAAGCTCTTCTTTGCCTACATTACACTATCCTCTGTACAGATTGTAATGGGACAATATCTCTTCCCATCAAAAGTATTGGCTCTATTGAAAGCTGAAGAATACCACGCTTTTGTGAAACTTTATTATGTTATTCATGTAGACCTAGAGTGTTCAAGAAAAAGAAAGTAACTGCACATTACTTCAAATAAACGTTCTCATTGCACAAGACGGAACACGCTTTGAAACTCTGTGGCCAGTTGTGATACAATACTGTAGCTCCCCTTAGTAATCCACTGCTATCTCCCTGTCTGTCGTTAGTGTCTTGGGGCAGTGGAGCTCTGGTTAAATGTTTAAAGGGGGTCCCGGACTCTTCAGAGGGAGAGGTTAAGGGTTCTAATCCTCCCCGCTCCACTCTGTAACCCACGTGTCACACACACTGGCCTTTAGCCCTCAGCACTGAATATTTCATTCAGTGATACTGAACTTTGAGGCCTCACGTAGTCACACACACACACACATATCCTCTCTCTCAATCACAAACTCATACACTCTCACTCACACTCTGTCTCTCTCTTTCTCTATCTCTCCCTCAATTCAATTTCAATTCAAATAATTGGCATGGGAAACATATGTTTATATTGCCAAAGCAAGTGAAATAGACAAGAAGAAACAAATTAACAGTGCTCTCTCTCTCTCTCTCTCTCTCTCTCTCTCTCTCTCTCTCTCTCTCTCATCCCTACTCTCTCTCTCCTCGCTCTCTCTCTCTCCTCTCTCTCTCTCTCTCTCTCTCCTCTCTCTCTCGATCTCTCTCTCTCTCTCTCTCTCTCTCTCTCTCTCTCTCTCTCTCTCTCTCTCTCTCTCTCTCACACACACACACTTTCTTACACACTCATTCTCATACTACACACACTCTCAGGGAGGATGGCCTTTGATGTCTGTGTCTGGTTTAATCCTACATGCTGCTCTGTGCTGAGAGCAGGGATCTCTGGGGAGAGGAGGGGGGGGACCCGCTGGTTTTAATGATGGCTGGTCCAGTGACACAGCTACAGTCTGATCCTGTCCTCTCTCATTTGATTCCCTCAGCCACCATGTCACCAGCTCAGGCTATCTCTCTATCTCTCTCTCCTTCCTCTTCTGCTACCTTTTCTCCACCTCTCTCTTTCACACGCGCACACACACACACACACACACACATACACACACATACACACACACACATACACACACATACACACAAATCTGACAAAGCTCCAGAGTTCCTCTGTGGAGATGGGAGAAACTTCCAGAAGGACAACAATCTCTGTAGCACTCCACCAATCAGGCCTTTATGGTAGAGGGGCCAGACTGAAACCACTCCTCAGTAAAAGGCACATGACAGCCCGCTTGGAGTTTGCTAAAAGGCACCTAAAGACTCTCAGACCATGACAAACAAGATTCTCTGGTCTGATGAAACCAAGACTGAACTCTTTGGCCTGAATGCCAAGTGTCACGTCTGGAGGAAACCTGGCACCTTCTCTACGGTGAAGCATGGTGGTGGCAGCATCATGCTGTGGGGATGTTTTTCAGCAGCAGGGACTGGGATAGTAGTCAGGATCGAGGGAAAGATGAACGAAGCAAAGTACAGAGAGGTCCTTGATGAAAACCTACTCCAGAGCGCTCAGAACCTCAGACTGGGGCGAAGGTTCACCTTCCAACAGGACAACGACCCAAAGCACACAGCCAAGACAACGCAGGAGTGGCTTCGGGACAAGTCTCTGAATGTCCTTGAGTGGCCCAGCCAGAGCCCAGACTTGAACCAGATCGAACATCTCTGGAGAGACCTGAAAATAGCTGTGCAGCGACGCTCCCCATCTAACCCGACAGAGCTTGAGAGGATCTGCAGAGAAGAATGGGAGAAATTCCCCAAATACAGTTGTGCCAAGCTTGTAGCGTCATACCCAAGAAGACTCGAGACTGTAATCACTGCCAAAGGTGCTTCAACAAAGTACTGAGTAAAGGGTCTGAATACTTATGTAAAAAAAATTTAAAAAATTATGTAAATGTCATTTTTCTTTTTTTCTTTTTTATAAATGTGCAAAAAAATCTAAAAACATGTTTTTGCTTTGTCATTATGGGGTATTGTGTGTAGATTGATAAAGGGAAAAAACAATTTAAACAATTTTAGAATAAGGCTATAATGTAACAAAATGTGGAAAAAGTGAAGGGGTCTGCATACTTTCCGAATGCACCTTTCAGCAGGACAATGACCTAAAACACAAGGCCAAATATACACTGGAGTTGAATGTTCCTGAGTGGCCTAGTTACAGATTTGACTTAAATCTACTTGAAAAGCTATGGCAAGACTTGAAAATGGCTGTCTAGCAATGATCAACAACTAACTTGACAGCGCTTTAATAATTTTTAACGATTAATAGCAAATATTGTACAATCCAGGTGTGCAGAGCTCTTCTTTAATCGCTGCCAAAGGTGATTCTAACATGTATTGACTCAGGGGGTTGACTACTTATCTAATCATGATATATTAGTGTTTTATTTGCCATACATCTAAAAAAAAATTACATTACAGAGTATTTTGGGTAGATCGTTGACAAAAAATGGCAATTAAATCTATTTGAATCCCACTTTGTAAAAAGTCAAGGGGTGTGAATACTTTCTGAAGGCTCTGTACACACACAAACTGTATCATTCTATCTCTCTCTCTCTCTCTCTCTCTCTCTCTCTCTATCTCTCTCAGCAACTTCCTACACCCTGTCGTAAAGGGTGGGAACGGCTGAAGTATTGTAAGCAGCTGTGTTTGGCGTGAAGTGGTAGGAGCTTGATACAGCTGTGTTTGGTGTGAAGTGGTAGGAGCTTGATACAGTGGTTGTTTTAGAGCAGCCTTCTATGCGGAAGGCAACCTGCAGCTGGCTGGGTCCTAATGGAAAGGGATAACGTGTGTGTGTGTGTGTCCCTACGGAGGCAGCCTGTGGTAAGAGGCTAACTCTGGTGGCTAACCCTTAGCGCCTGAGCGTTTGGCAGTGTGACCGCTGCTAGATGAATCCATCCCACAGTCCATCAGTCACTGGGCACAGGTTATTAGCACAGGGGCAGCAGAGAGCAGACACACACACACACACACAGTCCCCTTTACCCCCTGCAACATATACATCCCCCTCCACCTCGTCCTCAAAGTTGGTGGAGGTGGCCTTGGTGGTGAGTGGTCATTTGTCAAACCCCAGCCACATTGTCCAATTGCCTCCTGTTAATAAAGCTACCTGGGATCTGGGACTATACACACACACACACACGTACACAGACGCACACATATATACACACACACACACACACACACATATATACACACACACACATAAACATACACACACACACACATATACAGTACACACACACAGTGCAAAAACAGCCAATTTCTCTCACACTCAAACAGGGCAGAACTAAAGCCAAACACACACACACACAATCTCTCACACACTAAAAAGCTCACATACCCATACACCGTCTACACACAAACACAGCGGTTTCTCCTGTATTCTCATACTCAATACACACACACACACACTGTGTCTAGTCTAGTCTGCAGTGTGTCAGCTGGTGTGTCCCGCGGGGCTTATAAAAGTTCCATTAACATGGCCTTGCTCATTGGTCCTGACAGCTAGATCAATTAGGCCCCTCCCCCACTGACCCCTGGGCCGCTCTGACAGAGAGGTCACACACGATGGATCACTGGGCCAGCACATAGTGCATAGTCTATATCTCTCTCTCTGTCTTCTCTCACCCTCTCTGTCTTTCTCTCTCTCTTTCTCTCCCTCACCCTCTCTCTCTTTCTCTCTCTTTCTTCCTTTTTCTCGCTCCTCCTCTCTCTGCTCTCTCTCTTTCTCTCTCTGTTTCCCTCTCTCGCTGCCTCTTTGTTCTCTCTCTCTCTCTCTCTCTCTCTCTCTCTCTCTCTCTTCTCTCTCTCTCTCTCTCTCTCTCTCTCTCTCTCTCTCCATGTAAAAGCTGGCAGCAGGTCGATATCAGTGTGCAGGTGTTCAGTGGTTGTAACGTCACACGGCAGCACTGTGCTTCACCTGAGACACACACAGATCTTATCCACCTGTTTTCAGCAGAAAACACGCTATTCCTGTCTGTGTATGTGTGTGTGTGTGTGTGTGTGTGTGTGTGTGTGTGTGTGTGTGTGTGTGTGTGTGTGTGTGTGTGTGTGTGTGTGTGTGTGTGTGTGTGTGTGTGCGTGCGTTAGGAAGATAGGGAGAGCCAGAGAGAGAGATCATAAATTCTGCAGTTAGCTCTACCTTCTGAGGCATGTGCCCTTTGGAGTGAACGAGGTAGCAGGCACCTCGTACTCCCAGTTCAGCGAGGGCAGAGCCCAGAGGTATCTAAGTCCACATCTCCATGTGTCCTGGAGACCTGTAGAGGGTAGAGGTGGAGGGATCGGTCAGGGACAGGACCAGGGGGTAAAGTGGAGACCTGTAGAGGGTAGAGGTGGAGGGATCGGTCAGGGACAGGACCAGGGGGTAAAGTGGAGACCTGTAGAGGGTAGAGGTGGAGGGATCGGTCAGGACAGGACCAGGGGGTAAAGTTGGAGACCTGTTTGAGGGTAGAGGTGGAGGGATGGTCAGGGACAGGACCAGGGGGTAAAGTGGAGACCTGTAGAGGGTAGAGGTGGAGGGATCGGTCAGGGACAGGACCAGGGGGTAAAGTGGAGACCTGTAGAGGGTAGAGGTGGAGGGATCGGTCAGGGACAGGACCAGGGGGTAAAGTGGAGACCTGTAGAGGGTAGAGGTGGAGGATCGGTCAGGGACAGGACCAGGGGGGTAAAGTGGAGACCTGTAGAGGGTAGAGGTGAGGGATTGGTCAGGGACAGGACCAGGGGGGGTAAAGTGGAGACCTATAGAGGGTAGAGGTGGAGGGATCGGTCAGGGACAGGACCAGGGGGGTAAAGTGGAGACCTGTAGAGGGTAGAGGTGGAGGGATCGGTCAGGGACAGGACCAGGGGGTAAAGTGGAGACCTGTAGAGGGTAGAGGTGGAGGGATCGGTCAGGGACAGGACCATGGGGGTCAAAGTTGGGAGACCTGTAGACGGGTGAGAGGTGGAGGGATCGGTCAGGGACAGGTGACCAGGGGGTTAAAGTGGAGCACTGTAGATGGTAGAGGTGGAGGGATCGGTCATGGACAGGACCAGGGGGTAAAGTGGAGACCCTGTAGAGGTTAGAGGTGTAGGGAATCGGTCAGAGGATCGGTCATGGGACAGGAACCAGGGGGTAAAAGTGGGGAGACCCTGTGAGAGGGTAAGAGGTGTGAGGGATCGGTTCCAGGGACCGGTCAGGAGGGACCAGGGACAAGGACCCAGGGACACGGGACCAGGACCCAGGGACAGGAACCCAGGGGGTAAGTGGAGACCTGTAGAGGGTAGAGGTGGAGGATCGGTCAGGGAACCGGTCCAAGGGACAGGACCAGTGACAGGTGACATGACCAGTGGACAGGGACCAGGGGTGGTAAAGTGGAGACCGGTAAGAGGGTAGAGGTTGGATGGGATACGGTCAGGGACAGGACCAGGGACAGGACCAGGGGGTAAAGTGGAGACATGTAGAGGGTAGAGGTGGAGGGACAGGACCAGGGGACGGGACTAATGAGCTAGAAGCAGGAAAGCTAGGGGTCAGGATGGACAGTGTCTAGTGGTTTGTGTTGTGATCCTGTAGGAGGGGGTGGAGAGGTTCATGCACTTTAGACAGTACTGTCTCTAAGCCCCTGGCTGCCTTACCTCTGTCTAGAGCTCTGTTGGGGGGGTTGAGAGGCTAAGATGAACCATAATAGCAGTGGTTAAGGAGGAACGGGGGGGGGGGGGGGGGAGGAAAATTGGTTAAGAAAAATCATAAGAAGAATAGCTAGTGAGTTAGAGGAGAAAGAAGCGAGGAGGATGGATAGAGGGAGAGGAGGAGGGAGACAGGTTAACAGTAGTGTCAGGTCCGGGGAGACTTGGCGCAGGTCTAATGATGTCCGTGGGCCTAATTGAATATTGACGTTGGGCATCCGAGGCTAAATGGGATCAGTCTGACTGGCTGAAACCCTTTCACCGGTTGATTCAACACAGGATCGTTAGGATCCTGTTACTATGGTAACAAGCTTTCGTCTTTAGTCTTTGTAATGTGATTTAGTCGTACCTCCTTCCTGGTGCCATCCTGTTTTTGGAAAAGGCTAAATGATACAACTCTTATCAAAGAGACAGTCTTACACATAGAGGAATGTACAGAACATAGAAGAGAAACAGATCGCTAGTGATCAACACGGAGACCTAGTACCACTCATAATGTGGTATTGTCCACATCATTTTGTTAAGACCCATTCAAAGTAGCTGTTTGGTTTACAGTCAGCCATCGGCTTTGTCTGAGGAAAACACTAAGAGCACCTACCATTCTTCCTTTTGTGTTTATGGAAGAGCACATGACCTCCCTGTTTAGAGGACAACCACATGATGCACCTCTCATGAAAGAGACAGGGTTATAGTGGAATATGAGACACATGCAGGTAAAGATAGACCTGTCTGGGTTTAGGTGGAGCTGACACATCACTCATCAGCAGTGATGGGGGAGAAAATCCAAACAGTTACATATCAGGATATTCTTTTTGATTATATATCATATCGTTTTGACAATAGCACAATATTATTTTTGTGCTAGTTGGCTGTACCTGCGCCAAAACTCCACAATTTTATCTTCATAGCTTGTTCTCCGTCTTCTTTTTAAATAGGGAGGCAATTTGTTTACAGCACATTTATTTACGACGGGGTCAAAACTCGTTTTCTCATGCTCTCTCTTGTCCCTCTGCAGCAGACATATGGTGAGCAATATGTTTGGAATATTGAATCGCAATAAAATCCCAGTATCGAATCGCAATACTTATAGGGTCGTGAGAATCGCGAGAATTGCAATACATATCGTATCGGCACCTAAGTATTGTGATAATATGGTATGGTGAGGTCCCTGGCAACTCCCAGCCCTACTCATCAAGTCTCTAAGCATTATTACTCTGAGTTAGTCCCAGGTTGTTGTTGTTTTACACATCACAGTCCTGGCTCTGTGAGCCTCTACCACTTCTCATTTTGTATGTCGTTGTGTTTTTGGAAGAGAAATGTGATTGTTATTTGGAGTGTTTCAGGTTTGAACTCACTGGGCTGAAGCGTGCAGGTTTCTCCTCTTTGTTTGTGGTCTATTTCTGTGATCCTGATCTGGCTCCTCTGGTGCCCGCCTCCAGACGCTCTCCGCCATTACCACGGTGACGTTCTCCAGATGGCGAGCGACAAGGCGAGACTCGGCCCAGAATCTAGTCTGATCGCAGGGGACATGCATAACACACATACAGTGGGGAAAAAAAGTATTTAGTCAGCCACCAATTGTGCAAGTTCTCCCACTTAAAAAGATGAGAGAGGCCTGTAATTTTCATCATAGGTACACGTCAACTATGACAGACAAATTGAGGAAAAAAAATCCAGAAAATCACATTGTAGGATTTTTTAATGAATTTATTTGCAAATTATGGTGCAAAATAAGTATTTGGTCACCTACAAACAAGCAAGATTTCTGGCTCTCACAGACCTGTAACTTCTTCTTTAAGAGGCTCCTCTGTCCTCCACTCGTTACCTGTATTAATGGCACCTGTTTGAACTTGTTATCAGTAAAAAAGACACCTGTCCACAACCTCAAACAGTCACACTCCAAACTCCACTATGGCCAAGACCAAAGAGCTGTCAAAGGACACCAGAAACAACATTGTAGACCTGCACAAGGCTGGGAAGACTGAATCTACAATAGGTAAGCAGCTTGGTTTGAAGAAATCAACTGTGGGAGCAATTATTAGGAAATGGAAGACATACAAGACCACTGATAATCTCCCTCGATCTGGGGATCCACGCAAGATCTCACCCCGTGGGGTCAAAATGATCACAAGAACGGTGAGCAAAAATCCCAGAACCACACGGGGGGACCTAGTGAATGACCTGCAGAGAGCTGGGACCAAAGTAACAAAGCCTACCATCAGTAACACACTACGCCGCCAGGGACTCAAATCCTGCAGTAACAGACGTGTCCCCCTGCTTAAGCCAGTACATGTCCAGGCCCGTCTGAAGTTTGCTAGAGTGCATTTGGATGATCCAGAAGAGGATTGGGAGAATGTCTCGTCGTGTTTGGAGGACAAAGAATGCTGAGTTGCATCCAAAGAACACCATACCTACTGTGAAGCATGAGGGTGGAAACATCATGCTTTGGGGCTGTTTTTCTGCAAAGGGACCAGGACGACTGATCCGTGTAAAGGAAAGAATGAATGGGGCCATGTATCGTGAGATTTTGAGTGAAAACCTCCTTCCACCAGCAAGGGCATTGAAGATGAAACGTGGCTGGGTCTTTCAGCATGACAATGATCCCAAACACACCGCCCGGGCAACGAAGGAGTGGCTTCGTAAGAAGCATTTCAAGGTCCTGGAGTGGCCTAGCCAGTCTCCAGATCTCAACCCCCTAGAAAATCTTTGGAGGGAGTTGAAAGTCTGTGTTGCCCAGCGACAGCCCCAAAACATCACTGCTCTAGAGGAGCTCTGCATGGAGGAATGGGCCAAAATACCAGCAACAGTGTGTGAAAACCTTGTGAAGACTTACAGAAAACGTTTGACCTGTGTCATTGCCAACAAAGGGTATATAACAAAGTATTGAGAAACTGTTGTTATTGACCAAATACTTATTTTCCACCATAATTTGCAAATAAATTCATAAAAAATTCTACAATGTGATTTTCTGGATTTTCTTTTCTGATTTTGTCTGTCATAGTTGACGTGTACCTATGATGAAAATTACAGGCCTCTCTCATCTTTTTAAGAGGGAGAACTTGCACAATTGGTGGCTGACTAAATACTTTTTTCCCCACTGTACATGCAGGACTGTACAGATACACAGTAACCACTAGCTCAGTTACATAGGATACAATCACTGTTCTAGAACACCTGCAGACTGTGGCTCTGATACATGCTCTGTTCTAGAACACCTGCAGACTGTGGCTCTGATACATGCTCTGTTCTAGAACAGCTGCAGACTGTGGCTCTGATACATGCTCTGTTCTAGAACACCTGCAGACTGTGGCTCTGATACATGCTCTGTTCTAGAACACCTGCAGACTGTGGCTCTGATACATGCTCTGTTCTAGAACACATGCAGACTGTGGCTCTGATACATGCTCTGTTCTAGAACACATGCAGACTGTGGCTCTGATACATGCTTCTGTTCTAGAACACATGCAGACTTGGCTCTGATACATGCTCTGTTTCAGAACCACATGCAGACTGTGGCTCTAAACATACTCTGTTCTAGAACACCTGCAGACTGTGGCTCTGTACATGCTCTGTTCTAGAACACCTGCAGACTGTGGCTCTATACATACTCTGTTCTAGAACACCTGCAGACTGTGGCTCTGATACATGCTCTGTTCTAGAACACATGCAGACTGTGGCTCTGATACATGCTCTGTTCTAAAACACACGCAGACTGTGGCTCTGATACATACTCTGTTCTAGAACACATGCAGACTGTGGCTCTGATACATGCTCTGTTCTAGAGCACCTGCAGACTGTGGCTCTAAAACATACTCTGTTCTAGAACACCTGCAGACTGTGGCTCTGATACGTGCTCTGTTCTAGAACACCTGCAGACTGTGGCTCTAAAACATACTCTGTTCTAGAACACCTGCAGACTGTGGCTCTGATACATGCTCTGTTCTAGAACACCTGCAGACTGTGGCTCTGATACATGCTCTGTTCTAGAACACATGCAGACTGTGGCTCTGATACATGCTCTGTTCTAGAACACATGCAGACTGTGGCTCTGATACATGCTCTGTTCTAGAACACATGCAGACTTTGGCTCTGATACATGCTCTGTTCTAGAACACATGCAGACTGTGGCTCTAAAACATACTCTGTTCTAGAACACCTGCAGACTGTGGCTCTGATACATGCTCTGTTCTAGAACACCTGCAGACTGTGGCTCTAAAACATACTCTGTTCTAGAACACATGCAGACTGTGGCTCTGATACATGCTCTGTTCTAGAACACATGCAGACTGTGGCTCTAAAACATACTCTGTTCTAGAACACCTGCAGACTGGCTCTGATACATGCTCTGTTCTAGAACACCTGCAGACTGCGGCTCTAAAACATACTCTGTTCTAGAACACCTGTAGACTGTGGCTCTGATACATGCTCTGTTCTAGAACACCTGCAGACTGTGGCTCTGATACATGCTCTGTTCTAGAACACCTGCAGACTGTGGCTCTGATACATGCTCTGTTCTAGAACACATGCAGACTGTGGCTCTGATACATGCTCTGTTCTAGAACACATGCAGACTTTGGCTCTGATACATGCTCTGTTCTAGAACACATGCAGACTGTGGCTCTAAAACATACTCTGTTCTAGAACACTGCAGACTGTGGCTCTGATACATGCTCTGTTCTAGAACACCTGCAGACTGTGGCTCTAAAACATACTCTGTTCTAGAACACCATGCAGACTGTGGCTCTGATACATGCTCTTTCTAGAACACATGCAGACTGTGGCTCTAAAACATACTCTGTTCTAGAACACCTGCAGACTGGCTCTGATACATGCTCTGTTCTAGAACACCTGCAGACTGTGTGGCTCTAAAACATACTCTGTTCTAGAAACCTGTAGACTGTGGCTCTGATACGTGCTTGTTCTAGAACACCTGCAGACTGTGGCTCTAAAACATACTCTGGTTCTAGAACACATGCAGACTGTGGCTCTGATACATGCTCTGTTCTAGAACACCTGCGACTGTGGCTCTGATACATACTCTGTTCTAGAACACATGCAGACTGTGGCTCTGAACAGCTCGTTCTAGAACACCTGCAGACTGGGCTCTAAAACATACTCTGTTCTAGAAACCTGCAGACTGTGGCTCTGATAAGTGCTCTGTTCTAGAACACCTGCAGACTGTGTCTCTGATAACATGCTCTGTTCTAGAACACATGCAGACTGTGGCTCTGATAATGCTGTTCTAGAACACATGCAGACTGTGGCTCTGATACATACTCTGTTCTAGAACACCTGCAGACTGTGGCTGTAAACATACTCTGTTCTAGAACACCTGCAGACTGTGGCTCTGATACGTGCTCTGTTCTAGAACACTGCGACTGTGTCTCTGATACATCTGTTCTAGAACACATGCAGACTGTGGCTCTGATACATGTCTCTGTTCAGAACACATGCGACTGTGCTCTGATACATACTCTGTTTAGAACACATGCAGACTGTGGCTCTGATACATGCTCTGTTCTAGAACACCTGCAGACTGTGGCTCTAAAACATACTCTGTTCTAGAACACCTGCAGACTGTGGCTCTGATACATACTCTGTTCTAGAATACCTGCAGACTGTGGCTCTGATACATGCTCTGTTCTAGAACACCTGCAGACTGTGGCTCTAAAACATACTCTGTTCTAGAACACATGCAGACTGTGGCTCTGTACATGCTCTTTTCTAGAACACAAGCAGACTGTGGCTCTAAAACATACTCTGTTCTAGAACACATGCAGACTGTGGCTTTGATACATGCTCTTTTCTAGAACACATGCAGACTGTGGCTCTAAAACATACTCTGTTCTAGAACACATGCAGACTGTGGCTCTGATACATGCTCTTTTCTAGAACACATGCAGACTGTGGCTCTGATACATGCTCTTTTCTAGAACACATGCAGACTGTGGCTCTAAAACATACTCTGTTCTAGAACACATGCAGACTGTGGCTTTGATTCAAACACACGCAATTTTTCTCTTTCTCTTTCTCACACACACACAAACACACACACACACACACACACACACTGCAGTACAGTATAAAAAATGTGTGTGTCATAGGGTGCACAGGAAACAATCTCTCCTTTATGTGACCGGGATGTCATTAATCTTTATGGAGGTTAACAAATGTGCTCGCATGGAAGGTATATTTCATACCCCGACGGCCCACAATGAGGCCATTGTAGCGCTGCCCGCTCTAACTCCAAACTCCCTTCATTCAGTGCGTGTGTGTGTGTGTGTGTGTTTGGTTGGATTCAAAACTGCACCTCAAGTCAAGGTTTGAGTTTCTTCTCTCAGAGTAATGTGTTTGTGTGTGGAAATGTATGTGAAACACGGATGAAAACATTGTCCGACGCTGTTTTTTTGGTTACAGGAAGCCGCTATTTCATTTGTGAACAGGAAGACGTATGCATATGTAAAAAAAATCAAGGTTTGCCTGAATTGCTATTACTCATTACAGGCCCAGAGAAATTGTCTGGTTGCATTTCTGTCGGTAGCAGAGTCCAAAACCCTGCAACGATGTGATTCCATGCTTTCAAGGATCTCTCTCTCTCTGTCTCTGTCTCTTTCTCTCTGTCTCTCTCCCTCTCTTTCTCTCTCTCTCTCTCTCTCTCTCTCTCTCTCTCTCTCTCTCTCTCTCCTCTCTTCTCTCTCTCCTCTCTCTATCTCTCTCTCTCTCTCTCTCTCTTCTCTCTCTCTCAGGGCAGTATTTCTAACAGGGAAGTGGCAAGTCTTCCCACTAATCCATTAGACTTCCATTAGCTCAGATGTATGTGATTAGTTCTAATTAATCAGTTAAGCCTGCAGCTGTCACTCCTCCCTGCCCGCTCCTCACATTTCATTTTTACCCTCATTTTTCAGCTCGCCACTGAGCGAGAAAAGCGAGTGAACGAAAAAAAAACGAACTAGTGCCAGGTTCTAGGGAGCTGTTTCATTTGTGTCAGACCTCGACGGCGCTCGATAGTCATGGGGAGGCCATCCCTCACTGTAATGAAGCCTATTGATGTTTTTTAGGGTTTTGATTTCCCCCTGGTGAAATACGATACACAATGCTGCTAACTGAGTCAAAACAGCTACCACCTCTCCCTCTCTCTCTGTTCGCTACGCTAGCTCCCTGCTCTAACAAGAACGGTGAAAACCAGATGACTAAAGTCTTGTTTGTTGTGGTGCTTTATGAAGTATAGTCTACCTGTGTTTTGGACAGCCATTTCCAAGATCAATGTGTAAAACGTAGCTGTGAATGTGCTGCACTACAGACTCTTAGTAGAATAGAATCACTGTAAGAAATCGTTTTTTGTCTGTGCAGCTAGGAGTTCATATTAACCCACTGAGATCCTGTGTCAGATGATCCTGTCTCTTCCTCTCTTTTCATCCATCGCCTCTCCCATCTCTTACCTTCCCTCTGTTCCCTTCATTTCTTCATCTGTTTGTACCCCCTGTGTCCCTCCATCCCTCGCTCATTGTCAGACGAGGCCGGGGGTCCTTTGTCTGTGTATGGGTAGGCTGAGACAGTGGCTGTAACTGTTAGATCCACTCTGCTGAGGAGGGCCATCTGATGTCAGTCACACTGCTTCAGTCTGGGAGGGTTAGATCCACTCTGCCTGAGGAGGGCCATCTGATGTCAGTCACACTGCTTCAGTCTGGGAGGGTTAGATCCACTCTGCCTGAGGAGGGCCATCTGATGTCAGTCACACTGCTTCAGTCTGGGAGGGTTAGATCCACTCTGCTGAGGAGGGCCATTCTGATGTCAGTCACACTGCTTCAGTCTGGGAGGGTTAGATCCACTCTGCTGAGGAGGCCATCTGATGTCAGTCACACTGCTTCAGTCTGGGAGGGTTAGATCCACTCTGCCTGAGGAGGGCCATCTGATGTCAGTCACACTGCTTCAGTCTGGAGGGTAGAATTCCGCTCTGCTGAGGAGGGCCATCTGATGTATTCACACTGCTTGCAGTCGGGAGGGTTAGATCCACTCTGCTGAGGGCCATCTGATGTCAGGTCACACTGCTTCAGTCGGGGAGGGTTTAGATCCACTCTGCTTGAAGGAGGGGCCATCTGATGTCAGTCACACTGACTTCAGTCTGGAGGGGTTGATCCACTCCTGCCTGAGGAGGGCCATCTATGGTCCAGTCACACTGCTTCAGTCTGGGAGGGTTTAGATCCACTCTGCTGATGAGGGTCCATCTTGATGTCAGTCACACTGCTTCAGTCCTGGAGGGTTAGATCCACTCTGCCTGAGGAGGGCCATCTGATGTCAGTCACACTGCTTCAGTCTGGGAGGGTTAGATCCACTCTGCCTGAGGAGGGCCATCTGATGTCATCACACTGCTTCAGTCTGGGAGGTTAGATCCACTCTGCCTGAGGAGGGCCATCTGATGTCAGTCACACTGCTTCAGTCTGGGAGGGTTAGATCCACTCTGCTGATGAGGGCCATCTGATGTCAGTCACACTGCTTCAGTCTGGGAGGGTTAGATCCACTTGCCTGAGGAGGGCCATCTGATGTCAGTCACACTGCTTCAGTCTGGGAGGGTTAGATCCACTCTGCATGAGGAGGCCATTGATGTCAGTCACACTGCTTCAGTCTGGGAGGGTTTAGTCCATCTTGCGAGGAGGGCCATCGATGTCAGTCACACTGCTTCAGGGCTGGGACGGTAGATCCCCTCTGCGTGGGAGGGCCATCTGATGGGCAGTCACACTGCTTCAGTCTGGGAGGGTTAGATCCACTTGTCTGAGGAGGGCCATCTGATGTCAGGCACATGCTTCAGTCTGGAGAGGGTTTAATTTCCCCTCTGCCTGGGAGGGCCATCTGATTCAGTCACACTGCTTAGTCTGGGAGGTTAATCCCACTCTGCTGAAGGAGGGCCATCTGAAAGTCATCACACTGCTTCAGTCTGGGAGGGTTATCCCTCTGCCTGAGAAGGGCCATCTGATGTCGTCACACTGCTTCTCTGGAGGGTTTAGATCCACTCTGCTGAGGAGGCCATTGATGTCAGTCACACTGTTCAGCCTGGAGGGTTAGATCCACTCTGATGAAGGAGGGGCCCTCTGATGTCAGGCACCACCTGCTCAGTTTTGGGACGTTAGATCCCTCTCCTGGAGGGGCCCTCTGATGTCAGTCACACTGCTTCAGTTTTGGGAGGGTTAGATCATACAGTCAGTTGGTGCCTAGTGTTTGGAAATTGTGTAAATTATTATGTATGTGCCTGCTTGCCTGCCTGCTGCCTGCGTGTGTGTGTGTGTGTGGGTGAAATGTGTTACATTTGGTCTTGTTTTTTGGTGTAGGGTTCAATAGATGTTTTTTTGTAACTTATATTATTTTACTGTTCCCTGTGTTAACAAAATGACAGGGTTATTTTACTGGGCTCCTGTGCAACTACAGGGCCCTTTTTTTATGTCCCTGTGTTAACAACTGACAGGGATATTTCTGTTCCCGGTTACTCTGACAGGATTTTATTTTCACGTCTCCCTGGAACTAACTGCAGGGTTATTTTACGTATCCTGTGTTAACTAACTGACAAGGCTTATTTTCACTGTCTCCCTGTTTTAACTAACTGACAGGGCTTATTTTTCTGTCTCCCTGTTTTTTTAACTAAATGACAGGGATTATTTTACCCCTCGCCCTGTGTTAACTACTGCAGGGATATTTTACTGTCTCCCTGTGTTAACTAACTGTCAGGGATTTTTACTCTCTCCCTGTGTTAACTAACTGACAGGGCTTATTTTACTGTCTCCCTGTGTTAACTAACTGACAGGGCTTATTTTACTGTCTCCCTGTGTTAACTAACTGACAGGTTTATCTTTCTGTCCCCTTGTTAACAAACTGAAGGGAATTTTACCTTCTCCTGTTGAACTATTGACAGGGCTTCTTTTACTGTCCTGTGTTACCCAACTGACAAACTTATTTTACTGTCTCCCTGTGTTACATTGACAGGATTTTTTTACCTTCTCCGTGTTACTAACTGACGGCTTATTATGCCTCCCTGTTAACTAACTGCGGCTTATTTTATGTCCCCTGGTTACAACTGACAGGGCTTATTTTAGTCTCCTGTGTACTACTGCGGGATATTTTACCTTCTCCCTGTGTTACAACGACGGGCTTTTTACTTCTCCCTGGTTAATAATGACAGGCTTTTTTAGTCTCCTGTGTTACAAATGACAGGGATATTTTACGTATCCCTGTTAATAACTGCAGGATTATTTACTGTCTCCTGTGTTTAATACTGACAGGGCTTATTTACGTCTCCCGTGTTAACTACTACAGGGTTTTTTACGCCCTGTGTTAACTACTGACAGGGCATCTTACGTATCCCTTGTTAACTAACGACAGGTTTATTTTCAAATTTCCCTGTTAACTAGCAGGCTTATTTACTGATCCCCGTTAAAATGACAAGCTTATTTTCAGCTCCTGTGTTAACTAAATGCGGGCTATTTCTGTCTTCCTTGTAACTACTGACAAGCTTATTTCACTGTCTCCCTTGTTAATAACGAAGCCGTTGTTGTGTCTGTGTCATGCAGGCCGTGTTTAAGCGGGGGTCAACTGCCGGGCCAGTCTCTGCGGAAAATGGACCAAGTCCCTTGGCATGAATCTAGACCCACTCCCTCCCCTCTGGTCGATTACCATCACATTCACAACCCCCTCATCACCATGCCTAATGGGGCCGCCCCTCATTATTTAAATCCATCCGATATTACTTTGGTTGATGTGTATTTTCTTATACTACTTCAAACAGCTCCTGAATAAATGTGTTAAGAAATTCATTAAAGTCTTAAAAATGGTTACTTGATAGCTACTAAAAAATACTACCTAGAATAAAATTTTAAAAATTCATTAAAGTCTAAACAAACAATCATTTGTACACGCATCACTTTGCATAATTTAGCCCCTCCCCGCAGTTTCTACGTTCCGAACCTGTTCTACTTCCACCCCTCTGTTCTAACTTCCGACCCTCTGTTCAACGTCCGACCACCTGGTTTACGTTGCCGCCACCGGTTTAACGTTCCCGACCACCTGGTTCAACTTCCCCCCCCCTCTGGTTCAAAAGTTCCCAACCCCTCTGGGTTCTAACGTTCCCGACCCCTCTGGTTCTAACGTTCCCGACCCCTCTGGTTCTAACGTTCCCGACCCCTCTGGTTCTAACGTTCCCGACCACTCTGGTTCTAACGTTCCCGACCACTCTGGTTCTAACGTTCCCGACCACTCTGGTTCTAACGTTCCCGACCACTCTGGTTCTAACGTTCCCGACCACTCTGGTTCTAACGTTCCCGACCCCTCTGGTTCTAACGTTCCCGACCAATCTAGTTCTAACGTTCCCGACCCCTCTGGTTCTAACGTTCCCGAAAAACTCTAGTTCGAACGTTTTCCCGACCACTCTGATTCTAACGTTTTCCCGACCCTCTGGTTCTAACGTTCCCCACCACTCTGGTTTCTAACGTTCCGACCCCTCTGGGTTCTAACGTTCCCGACCACTTTTAGTTCTAACGTTCCTGACCACTCTGGTTCTAATGTTCCCGACCACTCTGGTTCTAACGTTCCCGACCACTCTGGTTCTAATGTTCCCGACCACTCTGGTTCTAACGTTCCCGACCACTCTGGTTCTAATGTTCCCGACCACTCTGGTTCTATATTTGACAGTGGAACTTTGTTTACTCCCTCAGTAGAAAATGATTTGGTTTTCTTTAGCTGTTTAGCTTCAGTTGTTTTCCTTAGTTGTAGAGCTTTCAGTGGTTGAGCTTCAGTTGATGAGCTTCAGTTGTTTAGCTTCAGTTGTTTTCCTTAGTTGTAGAGCTTCAGTTGTTTAGCTTCAGTTGTTTTAGCTTCAGTTGTTGAACTTCAGTTGTTGAGCTTCAGTTTTTTAGCTTCAGTTGTTGAACTTCAGTTGTTGAGCTTCAGTTTTTTAGCTTCAGTTGTTGAACCTCCGTTGATGAGCTTCAGTTGTTTTAGCTTCAGTTGTTTAGCTTCAGTTGTTTTAGCTTCAGTTGTTTAGCTTCAGTTGTTTTAGCTTCAGTTGTTTTAGCTTCAGTTGTTTAGCTTCAGTTGTTTTAGCTTCAGTTGTTTTGCTCAGTTGTTTAGCTTCAGTTGTTTTAGCTTCAGTTTTTTAGCTTCAGTTGTTTAGCTTCAGTTGTTTAGCTTCAGTTGTTTAGCTTCAGTTGTTTTCCTTAGTTGTTTAGCTTCAGTTGTTTTCCTTAGTTGTTTAGCTTCAGTTTGTTTAGCTCAGGTTGTTTAGCTTTAGTTTTTTAGCTCAGTTGTTTTGCTTCAGTTGTTTAGCTTCAGTTTGTTTAGCTTTAGTTGTTTAGCTCAGTTGTTTTAGCTTCAGTTGTTTAGTTCAGTTGTTAGCTTTAGTTTTTTTTAGTTTTAGTTGTTTAGCTTCAGTTGTTAGTTTTAGTTTTTAGATTCAGTTGTTTTTGCTTTAGTTTTTAGCTTTAGTTGTTTTGCTTCAGTTTTTTTTTTCCTTTGTTGGGTTTTGGGTTGTTGTTTTTTGCTTCAGTTGTTTTTTTAAATTGTTTAGCTTCGTTTTTTAGTTCAGTGTTTAGCTTCAGTTTTTTAGCTTTTAGTTTTTTAGCTTTAGTTTTTTAGCTTCAGTATTTTTGGTCCGTTTTTTAGGGTTCAGTTTTTAGCTTCAGTTTTTTAGCTTCAGGTTTTTTAGCTTCAGTTTTTTTTAGCTTCAGTTGGGTTTTTGCTTCGTTGTTTAGCTTCAGTTGTTTTGCTTCAGTTGTTTGCTTTAGTTTATTTTCCCTTTGTTTTTTTAAAACCCTTTAGTTGTTTTAGCTTATTTTTTTGATTAAATTGGTTGTCATCAGGTTTTTGGATCAGTTGTTTAGTTTAGTTTTTTTGCTTCAGTTTTTGATTTATCAGTTTTTGAGCTTCAGTTTTGAGCTTCAGGTTTTTGAGCTTTAGGGTTTTTCTTGTTCCTCTTTTCTTTTATTCTTTTTTGGGTTTGGATTTTTTGGGCTGATTTTTTCCTCTCGCCTGTACTGCTACTGCGGGGTGTGTTTGTTTATGGGAAAAATCGATTTCACACCAGGGTGACAGATCAGGAAAACGATTTGGGTAGGGGAAACTAAGGCTGGGGCTGAGCTAAGGCTGGGGCTAAGCTAAGGCTGGGGCTGGAGCTGGGGCTAAGCTAAGGCTGGTGCTGGTGCTGGAGTAGGGAGAAAGGGAGAAAGGGAGAGAGGAAGAGAGAGGGGTAGGACTGGGGATAAGACTTTACCTATGGAAAAAAAGAAAAGGGCAAAAACTTTACCCAGTAAAAATTTTTGCTTAGTTATTTTTGCTGCTTATGTAGGGTTTTTTGTCTTCTTTGGGTTTGGGAGGGGTTTAGAAAACGGGTTCCTAAGGAGCTGCAGAGGGTGGGCTGTGTGGAGCTGCTCAACACGGTCCAGAGGAGGGTCCGACCCAAACTCCATGCCTTCGGAGGAATACATGAAGGTCAGTCAGGATCCCATATACACACACACCCTATTACGACCCAGGGTAGAAGTAGGGATGGATTAGAGAGAGAGAGAGAGAGAGAGAGAGATGGGGTTTTTGTGGGGTTTCGACCAGGGGGGAAGTAGGGATGGATTTGAGGAGAGAGGGAGAGATGGGTTTTTTTGGGGTTACGGGGCCCAGGGTTTTGAATTAAGGGGTGGAAATTTGAAAAAAAGAGAGAGAGAGAGAGAGAGAAGAGAGGAGGAGATGGGGGTTGTTGTGGGTTTGTGTTCAATACTTTCTCCGCTTTAGTTTGGCCTTGAGTTTATTCCCGGACTTTCACCACAGGGTGTTAAGGGCGGTTAGGGGACATTTTTGGGGGAAAATGGATGGGGGTGGTGGTGTTAGGGACATTATGGGGTAGGGAACATGGGGTGGGGGGTGGGGGTGTTTTGGGACATTTTGGGGAGGGCAGGGAAAGGGGGTGGTGGTTTTTAGGGACATTATGGATGAAACCCTGGGTGGGGGGGGTGGTGTTAGGGACATTTGGGTGTAAACCTGGATGCGGGGGGGTGGTGTTAGGGGGCATTTTGGGGTAGACATCGAGGGGGGTGGGGGGTGGTGTTTTGGGAACCCCAAAGGGGTAGAAAAAATCGATTTGGGGGGGGTGGTGTTAGGGACCCTTAGGGGGGACAGGGATGGGGTGGGGGTTTTTAGGGACCCTTATGGATGTAAACAGGATGGGGTGGTGGGGGGGTTAGGGAAAATTTTGGGGTAGGGCAGCCCCTGGGGGGGGTGGTGTTAGGGGGCTTATGGGGGAGGGCCCGCGATGGGGGTGGGGGTTTTTAGGGACATTATGGGGTAGGAAAAAGGGGTGGGGTGGGGGGTGGGGAGGGTGGGGTAGAAAAGGGATGGAGGTGGTGGGGTTGGGGGGTGGGTAGGGGTAGACAGGAGGAGGTGGTGGGTGGGGGGCTGGGGGGGGGTTTGAAGGGATGGAGGTGGTGGTGTTGGGGGTGGGGGGGGGGTTGCAGGGAAGGGGTGGTGGTTTTTGGGGAAATGGGGTTTGGGGGAGAAGGGGTGGAAAGGGGGTGGTTTTTGGGGGGCTGGGGGGAGGGGTTTGACAGGGATGGGGGTGGTGGGGTTGGGGGGACTGGGTTTGGGGTAGACAAAAGGGGTTTGGGGGTTTGGTTTTGGGGTTGGGGACGGGTGGGGTAGACAGGGAAAGGAGGTGGTTTGGGGTGGGGGAATGGGGGGAGGGGTTAGACAGGGATGGAGGTGGTTTGGGGTTGGGGACCTTTGGGGAGGGGTAGAAGGGGATGGAGGTGGTGGTGTTTTTGGGTGGGTGGAGTAGACAGGGAAGGGGGGGTGGGGTGGGGACTGGGTGGGGGGTAGACAGGGAAGGGGGGGTGTTGGGGGGGACCCGGGTAGGGATAGGGCCCGGGTGGAGGTGGTTGGGGGTTGGGGGGCGGGTAGGGGTTTGACAGGGATGGAGGGGGTGGTGTTGGGGACTGGGTAGGGGTAGACAGGGATGGGGTGGTGCTGTTGGGGACTGGGTAGGGGTAGACAGGGATGGGGTGGTGGTGTTAGGGACATTATGGTGGTAGACAGGGATGGGGGTGGGGGTGGTGTTGGGGACTGGGTCGGGTTTAGTTAGGACAGGGAGGGAGGTGTGGTGTTGGGGCGGGTAGGGGTAGACAGGGATGGAGGTGGTGGTGTTGGGGACGGGTAAGGGGTTAGACAGGGATGGAGGTGGTGGTGTTGGGGCTGGGTAGGGGTAGACAGGAGGGAGGAGGGGGTGGTGTTGGGGACTGGGCTGGTAGACAGGGATGGAGGTGGTGTGTTGGGGACTGGTAGGGTAGACGGGATGGAGGTGGTGGTGTTGGGGACTGGGTAGGGGGGGGGACAGGGGATGCGAGGTGGTGGTTGTTGGGGACGGGTAGGGGTAGAACAGGGAAGGGGTGTGGTGTTGGGGACTGGGTAGGGGTAGACAGGGATGGAGGTGGTGGTGTTGGGGACTGGGTAGGGGTAGACAGGGATGGAGGTGGTGGTGTTGGGGACTGGGTAGGGGTAGACAGGGATGGAGGTGGTGTGGTGTTGGGGACTGGGTAGGGGTAGACAGGGATGGAGGTGCTCACCAGATGAGACCTACAGTATACCTCCCACCCTCCTCTTTCTACCTCCTTCCTTCCTTTATGTTTTTATTAAAGGTGTAGAAATGAGGAGTTCAGAGGAGAGACAATTAAAGAAATCTCTCGGAAAGGAACGCACCCTGTGGGGTTTTGATTAGTCAGTTAGACAATACGGTTTCTCACTTCATGTCCAATGTTGATGATCCGTTGGACTTCCCCGTAGCGTGTGCTGATGATGCGTTCTCCCTCCACAGGGTATGGCATCATGACTGACGGCTGCACGACGTTCATCAACTCCTCCACGTGCACGGTCAGCTTCCAGCCCACCAACCCCCCAATCGTGTTCGACCTGCCCAACCCCTCCTCCAGCTCTTGAGAATGACCTCTGACCCAGAGGGTGAAGTGGGGGTGCGGGGGTTGTCGGCCAGAATAAACACTTTTTTTTTTCTAACAAATAATGTCTAAATAGTTATACTAAGTGTTTCTCTCAAATATTGTTCTTTTGTAAGCTGTAAAGTGAAAAAGTGTGGGGAGGGTATAGGGTTAGGGGTGGGTGGGTGGGCAGATAATAGGGTGCTGAGTGGTTATACAATCTAGCTATTGAAGAAAAAGCAGTCGGATCTGTAAGATAAATGATGCTTTGTGAATTTGTACAATTTCATTAGTTTTTGGGGTTTGTGTTTGCTGGAAACATCGGTATTGGATGCCATTGTTGATTTTGAACGTCCTTGTTTTTTGTGTTCGGTTTCATTTTGTTTTCCTGGACAATTCTGCTTTCTGATTGGCTGACAGGGACGATGCCTTAAACTAGCTTTACCGTTCTCAGCTAGAGCCTCACTCTCTGCAAGCTCAGAGAAAGACCTTATTTATTGTTAACCCAATCAAACTACACCACACAGAGCAGGGAAAGAAATCTAGCAAATGATACGCTTGAGATAACTCTAACATCTACCATCTGCAATTCTGATACATGTGGAGAAAATAAAGTATGTATATTTATATAGATACTGTATTCATGTTGTAAAATATCTGTACTAAAAGTTGTTGGTTCAAAACATCCTTTTGGGATTTTCTTTCTTGTGTCTTTGCCTGGATTTGATTTAGCTTCTTCCTTTGCCACTCCCATCAAATGTTCTTCAAACGTTTCTTTAATGTTCATGTTTTACTCCCACTGTTAGGGTCTTTGAGTGCTATTTGGGGTGGAGGCTTTTGTTCCAGTCCAGCAGGAACACACATCACCCTATATAATGTAGTTGTTTATTTGATGGAGGTTTTTTAGTGCTGGGAACAAAAGCCTGCCCAGGACCAGAGTTGGAGGCCCCTAAGGTAGAGGTTCATGGATGAGAGAGGAAATGTTTTTAGAGTTTAAGACTCAATATCCGACAGGTGGTGGGGTTGGTTTTCTTTTACAACACACCTGCCTAAAAAAGTTTTAGTTGTCCTTTCGATTGTAAATCTGATAGTATTTGTGTTTTTATAGCTTTCTTCTCATTTTGCACTGTGTGTAAATGCAATCTTGCTAGCACAAAATAATGTTGCCAAAAGCTGTCTCAACTTTGCAACTGTAAATGCTCCTTTGCGCTCTGTTTTCTTTCTCTAGCTATTTGTCTCTTCTGTTTCTCTGGCTGGTAGTTTCTTCCTTGTAGGTCTGGTCTCTCTTTCTTTCAGTTCATTGTGATATATTTAGCTGCTTTTATATGCAAATAAAATTGCAAGATTTTTACTTAAGAAGCATTGTCTTGTTGTTGATCAATCATACAGTACTCCACCACGACTGGTATATCCTTAATTTGAAATCATAAAAAAATGTGCAATGTATAATCATGCTAGTATAAATAGCTTTAAATTGGTTTGAAGTCATTACTGGACAGCAGCTCTATTGTAAATTCTCCTGCCTTTTGAAGTGATTTGTGGTTTTATATTAAGGATGCTCAGTGTTTATCTGTCATTGTAGCTATTTTCTATCTGAAAGTTAATGTTGAATATGGTTATTTATTTTCTCACTGGAGAAACTGGATTCTGATGTTTGAAATTATAGAGGTTTACTTGGGTGAATCTATGCCCCTCCTAGGGTACCTTTAGACAGGACTTACATTGGCTATATAAATATCCATCCCCTTTCGATGTACAGAGAAACATACATTTACATTTACAATATATAAATGTTATCAATGAAACCCAGAATTGTTACAGGAAATACCATAATTCTCACAACCCCCAGTTTAGCTGCCAACAGAAGCTACAGTATATTATATGACACTTCTGCTTACTGTCAGACGTCCTGTGACAGTCCTGTGGGTGTTGTCTTTATGATGTTTGCCATGCCTGCTCTTAAGGACATCCACCATGGTTCAGCCAAGCCGCTCAGGGATTTGTGTGGGCTAGTAATGTATATAACCGAGCGGTCCGTCTTTATAGTGTAATGCACCGTTACATAAAGATATGCAGGGTTTCATAGGGTTAATTGTTGTGGTTTATTTGGGTGTAGAGTTATGTATATCTGCTAAAGCTCTATCTCCTTCTAATCCTGTTCGGATCAGTTGGTGTGTTGAGGAGTGCCAGGTTATGCATCAATACTCTGATCAGTTGAAGGGATGAGGAGTTATACATCAATACCCTGATCAGGTGAAGGGATGAGGAGTTATACATCAATACCCTGATCATGTGAAGGGATGAGGAGTTATACATCAATACCCTGATAAGGTGAAGGGATGAGGAGTTATACATCAATACCCTGATCAGGTGAAGGGATGAGGAGTTATACATCAATACCCTGATCAGGTGAAGGGATGAGGAGTTATACATCAATACCCTGATCAGGTGAAGGGATGAGGAGTTATACATCAATACCCTGATCAGGTGAAGGGATGAGGAGTTATACATCAATACCCTGATCAGGTGAAGGGATGGGGGTTAGAGAGGGTAGAACAACAGAACAGCCTTCAGTCCTGGAGTCAAACCACAGGGCCTTGAAACACAACCCTCCAATGCCAAAAATAAAAACTGTCAGAATCTCACAACCCCCTCACACACATACAGTCCCCTCTTCGCCTCTCTTTCCCCTCCCACCCCGGGAACATCAAAGCAGCCTAACCAATTATCTCGTCCCCCAAACGAGGAGCGCAACATCCCGCCCAGCATCGTCCCTCATTACCATAATCCAGGCTAATCATATTAGCATAGCGCCACAGATGAACGAATGAGCAAAGACCCACGTTGGGTCTGTTTGGACTAATGTCTACATTCTGTATGTCTGTGTGGGAGTGGGGAGAGCACATGGACACTTTTATGTATACTGTGTAAAGGCTCATGTAATGCGTGTTTTATTTTTTTTCTATGGAGCTCAGAGCTTTAATGCCCACACAGTCTTTGTCTATAGAGGCAAGCTGCAGGCAAACATGCACCCACCGCCACGGGGCCTTTTGAAGTTCTTTAAAGGAAGTCGGAGGGGGGGGGGGGGGGGGGGGGGGACACATGATCCAACAGAAGCCACATGTGTACACAGTATACACACTAATCACCAAGCCACCATGCCGTGCACCAGGGCACATGTTCTCGTTCAATCACGCTGTGGGAAAGTAGGGCTGGGATTCAATCCGATCGCGCTTGTAGACAACGCAGCCTTTAAAGGCAATGTTACCGTGTTTGTGGAGATTGCGTTCAAGGTAAACGCTGCAGATGTCGGCTCAATTAGAAATTATCTTTAAATATCTAGCGCGGATCGGAATGAATCCCAGCCTAAGTATGTTTTCTACCCTTACACACACACATGCACACACACATGCACCCCAAGGGTTTAGGTGAGACACACTTGTGTCCCCTCTCTTTAAGGAACATGCTGGCTCTCCATCAGAGGAAACATGTATTCACACTACAGCCCCTAAAACATCCTGTCCACACTCACACATACACTCCACCCGCATATGACAGAGAGCCTGTGGCAGGTGTTGAGGGGTGTGTGTGTGTGCACTCGTATGTGTGTCTCCATCACATGTTGTATTCTCTCTCTCTTTCCCTCCCTCCCTCCCTCTCTCTCTCTCTCTCTCTCTCTCTCCCTCTCTCTCCCTCCCTCTCCCCCTCTCCCCCCCTCCCCCCTCCCTCCCTTTCTGCTGTGTGTGTGTGTCTTTATTGCTCCCCCAGATTACCAGCTTTATTCATTATCCTAGCCCTGGCAGCTGCTGTTGATATTGTCTATTTGTCAGGTTAGCCTTCGCCCCACCATGATGGATGAATACAGGGTGAGACACGGTGAAGGTCTTACACCCCGACCAACCCATCCACCAGGGTGTCAATGGTGTGGGGAGAGTGTGTGTGTGTGTGTGCAGGGGCGTCATGCACCCCAAAAATCTGAGGGGGCACAAAGTACGTGAGGATGTGTGTGTGTGTGTGCGTGCGTGTGTGTGTTAGAGAGAGGGAGAGAACTCTTACCCTGGTATCCCAGCTCTGCATGCAGTGTTTATGCCATCTTAATTGTCCCACCAGTGGTATTATTGTAACCTGGAGTTCATTTGGCACTGCTTGAGTCGCTGTGAAATCATTCACTGAATCAGATAGGGCTTTGTGCTTTCCATCGCCTCATCTCCCACATGTGGTACCAGTTATAAACTCTTTACAAGTGTTATTATTTGTATCGTTTCAATTTAGATTACGAGGTGACACCAAGAAGTTTGGAAAAGGAGCAGACAAAAGCTCTGGGTTGAAAGTTGAATTAAAGTGGCTTATTTCCTGTGTGAAAGTTGGCATGTTGTAAAATACTTTGAAATATCATAGATACAGTAAATAGACAGACAGACAGACAGATAGATAGTGTCACGTTCGTTGATGAACGGGACGGACCAAGGCGCAGCGTGATATGCCAACATGTTTATTAAAATAATAAACACAACGACAAAACAACAAACAACACGAAACGTGAAGTCCAAGGCAGCACAACACAACATACCTTAACTGGAACAAGATCCCACAACCCACTAGTGCCAATAGGCTGCCTAAGTATGGTCCCCAATCAGAGACAACGAGCGACAGCTGCCTCTGATTGGGAACCACACCGGCCTACATAGATCTATACATACTAGAAAACCAACATAGAAATACACAACATAGAACATACACACCCTGACTCAACATATACGAGTCCCCTGAGTCAGGGCGTGACAGATAGATAGATCTCTCCGTCCCTTCCACCATCCAACGACACACGCTCAGGTAACAATGTATAATTACTAACTGGATCTAACTGGTATAACTGGCTATAATTAACATAATGTTGTTTTAATTGGAAATCACAGCAGAGAGAAAAACCAAGCTTGAATCCAATTCTTCAGAATTTACCTTGTGGATGTCTTCTCAGCCTCTCTCTCTGTCTCTCTCTCTCTCTCTCTCTCTCTCTCTCTCTCTCTCTCTCTGTATGTCTCTCTCTCTCTCGCTCTCTCTCTCTGTCTGTCACTCTGTCCATCATATCTATCAGCGTTTCTCATTGATTAGTAGTGAGCTCCAGTAATACACTAATTACTGTTATTAGGTGCCATCGTCCTGTTATTCCCATGTACAGGTAGTCGTGGATGTTGCCTAGCTACATGCCAATCAACCTCCTTGACAACTGTATGTAAGGTGGCCATACACATCTCCTTTAACTGAGTCTACAAATGGTGCAATCTCCACATTAGCAAATTATGGAAAGTAGGTGTGACAAATGGCATTAATTTGTGGTGGCATTGACATGAAGGATAATTATGCCTATAGGAGTGTCCATAGAGTAGAGGTTATTCTGCACTTGACCTTGTGTTTGGGGTGTACAGAAATAGTCATCCTGCTTGTCCTTTAACGTGTCAGCTAAAGCATTGACAGTTTATTGGCAGCTTTACCATTTGGCAATTAGAAGCCATAACAGTTTCCCCTTATAATTATTACATTTTACATTTTTAGTCATTTAGCAGACGCTCTTATCCAGAGCGACTTACAGTTAGTGTAACATTCTTAATTTTGTTATTTTATTTTTTCATACTGGCCCCCTGTGGGAATCAAACCCACAACCCTGGCGTTGCAAACATCATGCTCTACCAACTGAGCTACCTGCCGGCCATTCCCTCCCCTACCCTGGACGACGCTGGGCCAATTGTGCACCGCCACATGGGTCTCCCGGTCGCGGCCGGCTACAACAGAGCCTGGATACGAACCAGGATCTCTAGTGGCACAGCTAGCACTGCGATGCAGTGCCTTAGACCACTGCGCCACTTATCAATTTAGGACAGGGATGAACCTTGCGCCATAATCAAATCAAGCTTAATTTATACGGCACATTAAAGCTTTATTTATACTGCACATTAATCCCAGACATGGAATGCAACACAATGTGCTTCACAGGAAAAAACAATGAAAAACAATGAAAATAAAAACTGAAATATTTACTACACAACGAATAAAATAATGATTAAAAAGCACCCCATGGAAAAGCAAAGCTTTTAGATAGATAGATAGATAGACAGACAGACAGACAGACAGACAGACAGACAGACAGACCAGAGACAGGACAGACATGACAGTCAGACAGACAGACCAGACAGACCAGACAGACATGAGGCCATAAATCAACAGGAAAACGCTCATCCAAATGCAGCGCTCCTAGTGGCCGGGGACTTTAATGCAGAGAAACTGAAATCCGTTCTACCTAATTTCTACCAGCATGTTAAATGTGCAACCAGAGGGAAAAAAACTCTAGACCACCTTTACTCCACACACAGAGACGCATACAAAGCTCTCCCTCGCCCTCCATTTGGCAAATCTGACCATAACTCTATCCTCCTGATTCCTGCTTATAAGCAAAAACTAAAGCAGGAAGCACCAGTGACTCGGTTAATAAAAAAGTGGTCAGATGACGCAGATGCTAAGCTACAGGACTGTTTTGCTAGCACAGACTGGAACATGTTCCGGGATTCTTCAGATAGCATTGAGGAGTACACCACATCAGTCACTGGCTTCATCAATAAGTGCATCGATGATGTCGTCCCCACAGTGACCGTACGTACATACCCCAACCAGAAGCCATGGATTACAGGAAACATCCGCACTGAGCTAAAGGGTAGAGCTGCCGCTTTCAAGGAGCGGGACTCTAACCCGGACGCTTATAAGAAATCCCGCTATGCCCTCCGACGAACCATCAAACAGGCAAAGAGTCAATACAGGACTAAGATTGAATCGTACTACACTGGCTCTGATGCTCGTCGGATGTGGCAGGGCTTGAAAACTATTACAGACTACAAAGGGAAGCACAGCCGCGAGCTGCCCAGTGACACAAGCCTACCAGACGAGCTAAACCACTTCTATGCTCGCTTCGAGGCAAGCAACACTGAAGCATGCATGAGAGCACCAGCTGTTCCGGATGACTATGTGATCACGCTCTCCGTAGCCGATGTGAGTAAGACTTTTAAGCAGGTCAACATTCACAAGGCCGCAGGGCCAGACGGATTACCAGGACGTGTACTCCGAGCATGTGCTGACCAACTGGCAAGTGTCTTCACTGACATTTTCAACATGTCCCTGACTGAGTCTGTAATACCAACATGTTTCAAGCAGACCACCATAGTCCCCGTGCCCAAGGACTCTAAGATAACCTGCCTAAATGACTACCGACCCGTAGCACTGACGTCTGTAGCCATGAAGTGCTTTGAAAGGCTGGTCATGGCTCACATCAACAGCATTATCCCAGAAACCCTAGACCCACTCCAATTTGCATACCCCCCCAACAGATCCACAGATGATGCAATCTCTATTGCACTCCACACTGCCCTTTCCCACCTGGACAAGAGGAACACCTACGTGAGAATGCTATTCATTGACTACAGCTCAGCATTCAACACCATAGTGCCCTCAAAGCTCATCACTAAGCTAAGGATCCTGGGACTAAACACCTCCCTCTGCAACTGGATCCTGGACTTCCTGACGTGCCGCCCCCAGGTGGTAAGGGTAGGTAACAACACATCTGCCACACTGATCCTCAACACGGGGGCCCCTCAGGGGTGCGTGCTCAGTCCCCTCCTGTACTCCCTGTTCACCCATGACTGCATGGCCATGCACGACTCCAACACCATCATTAAGTTTGCCGACGACACAACAGTGGTAGGCCTGATCACCGACAACGATGAGACAGCCTATAGGGAGGAGGTCAGAGACCTGGCCGTGTGGTGCCAGGACAACAACCTCTCCCTCAACGTGATCAAGACAAAGGAGATGATTGTGGACTACAGGAAAAAAAAGAGGACTGAGCACGCCCCCATTCTCATCGACGGGGCTGTAGTGGAACAGGTTGAGAGCTTCAAGTTCCTTGGTGTCCACATCACCAACGAACTATCATGGTCCAAACACACCAAGACAGTCGTGAAGAGGGCACGACAAAGCCTATTCCCCCTCAGGAGACTGAAAAGATTTGGCATGGGTCCTCAGATCCTCAAAAAATTATACAGCTGCACCATCGAGAGCATTCTGACTGGTTGCATCACCACCTGGTATGGCAACTGCTTGGCCTCCGACCGCAAGGCACTACAGGGGCCAAGCTTCCTGCCATCCAGGACCTCTATACCAGGCGGTGTCAGAGGAAGGCCCTCAAAATTGTCAAAGACTCCAGCCACCCTAGTCATAGACTGTTCTCTCTGCTACCGCACGGCAAGCGGTACCGGAGTGCCAAGTCTAGGTCCAAAAGACTTCTCAACAGCTTCTACCCCCAAGCCATAAGACTCCTGAACAGCTAATCATGGCTACCCGGACTATTTGCACTGCCCCCCCACCCCTTCCCTTTATGCTGCTGCTACTCTGTTAATTATTTATGCATAGTCACTTTAACTCTACCCACATGTACATATTACTTCAACTACCTCAACTAGCCGGTGCCCCCGCACATTGACTCTGCACCGGTACCCCCCTGTATATATAGCCTCCCTACTGTTATTTTATTTTACTTCTGCTCTTTTTTTCTCAACACTTTTTTTGTTGTTGTTTTATTTTTACTTTTTTGTTAAAAATAAATGCACTGTTGGTTAAGGGCTGTAAGTAAGCATTTCACTGTAATGTCTGCACCTGTTGTATTCGGCGCATGTGGCCAATAAAATTTGTTTTGATTTGATTTGATTTGACACACCAGACAGACAGACAGACAGACAGACAGACAGACAGACAGACAGACAGACAGACAGACAGACAGACAGACAGACAGACAGACAGACAGACAGACAGAGATAGACAGGATAGACAGACAGACCGGACAGACAGACCATAGACAGCATTGCAGTCCAGAGCACCCAGGCCTTAATTTATCCCATATCTTCATGCTGATTAATTCAATTGGTCTTGTATTTTATTACTGTGTATTAATTACAATTATGAATGGTCTCAGCAGGACATGATGTCAGCCATATAGGAGGGCAGTATGGCTGTGTTGTCTGGAGAGGCTTTAGCCAACCGCCATGCCAACCGTGAGGTCATGAGGGCGCAGTGGGAAAAGCGGGAGGTTTGGCACCTGGTCCATGAAATAATACTTTCAGTGCTGCGTCATGGTCTGATTTAGTGTGCTAGGCCTATGAGAGAATGCCATGGAATATACGCCACGCCCGGACTGATCCACTGTATGAAGACTATGTTAAACATTTTATTCTGTGCATAAATCATCTCGTATCAAGCCTGATTCTCAGGCATTCCAGACCATGGAGAGTGCGGCGATGTTTTAATGGCACGTGTTAATTCAGTGGATTTTTGTTTTGGCCCATGACAGCCCGAAGGCGCCAGAGTTTTGTGTCCCCAAACACACACACACACACACCAACAGATCCCTCAGCAGCTGCTGCGGGTTGACGCGGTTGGTGTCATCTCTGCTTAGCCTGGGAGTTAACGTGGGCCACTCGATATCAGATAACGTGTCACCTCTGGTCCTCTGGGCTCTGATGACAAAAGATCTGTGTCTCTCTCTGTGGTAGCTACTTCACTGAGGATGAAGCCCTACAGTTCTTTACCTAGCCTCTCTCCTCTCTGCGGTTCTCTCTGTGGTAGCTACTTCACTGAGGATGAAGCCCTACAGTTCTTTACCTAGCTCTCTCCTCTCTGCGGTTCTCTCTGTGGTAGCTACTTCACTGAGGATGAAGCCCTACAGTTCTTTACCTAGGCCTCTCTCCTCTCTGCGGTTCTCTCTGTGGTAGCTACTTCACTGAGGATGAAGCCCTACAGTTCTTTACCTAGCCTCTCCTCTCTGCGGTTCTCTCTGTGGTAGCTACTTCACTGAGGATGAAGCCCTACAGTTCTTTACTTAGCCTCTCCTCTCTGCGTCCTCTCTCTGTGGTAGCTAACTTCAACTGAGGATGAAGCCCCTACAGTTCTTTACCTAGCCTCTCTCCTCTCTGCGGTTCTCTCTGTGGTAGCTACTTCACTGAGGATGAAGCCCTACAGTTCTTTACCTAGCCTCTCTCCTCTCTGCGGTTCTCTACTGTCACAGTTAAACAACTCATTGACCGACCTTGGTTCAATTATTTGAAATCCATTTCCTTTTTTTTTTTTTATGTGAGCTCAATGCACATACTGGGCTGCAGTTTCTCTAGAGATAAATCAGATCGATCAGGCCCGAACTGTGCGAAATAATAGGGAGTTGTGGTTTCCAACAGGCAAATATTCTACATAGTATAGAGCAGAAAACGTGGTAATTAACTATGACCATTATCCATTGCCCACTGTCACGCCCTGACTCAGGGGACGCTTAAATGTTGAGTCAGGGTGTGTATATTCTTTGTTGTGTGTTTTCTGTGTTTCGATCTAGTATGTATAGATCTATGTTGGCCGGTGTGGTTCCCAATCAGAGGCAGCTGTAGCTCGTTGTCTCTGATTGGGGATCATACTTAGGCAGCCTATTGGCACTAGTGGGTTGTGGGATCTTGTTCCGTGTAAGGTATGTTGTGTGTTCTACCTTGGACTTCACTTCACGTTTCGTTTCCGTTGTTCATTACGTTAATAAACATGTACGCATATCACGCTGCGCCTTGGTCTGACCCGTCATTCAACGAACGTGACACCCACACGTCTACTTGTCCGGTCTGTGTGGAGATTATTATACCTCAGTGGTGTGGAGCAGAAACAGAGATGGAGAGAGGAGAGAACAAGAGATCGAGATGTATGGAAAGCAGCTGCTTCGAGAGAGAGTTTCTACCTGAAAATACATCCTGCAAATGATTGCTAGCTGCTATTCAGCAGTCATAAAAGTATTCCTTATTTACTTTGAAGAAGTAGTAAAATAGTGATTTAGTCAGACAGCATAAACAACAGCTCTATAGAGATGAGATGACTTAATGAAATAATGAAGTCATCAAATAAAACAAACGTAATATACACAACAACTGAACTTTCTAAGTAAAGTCAAGTTAATAATTTGTTAAGCAGTAATGGGCAGTCACTACCTCATTTTATTCATTGTGGTATTCTGTGTTGTTACAGCATTCAACCCACATAATGCATAGTGCATTTAATGTAAAAAAAAAACAAAAAAGATTCGAAAACCGTGAATATTTTTTTATGATCGAACCGAAACCTAACCGACCTCTAAAAGCAGAAATCGCTCAGCACTATTACCTCTCTCCTCTCTGGTTCTCTACTGTCACAGTTGGTTACCTAGCCTCTTCCTTTCTGGTTCCTACTTCCTACTAGCCTCTCTCCTCTCTGGTTCTCTCACATTGGTTACTGCCTCTCTCCTTGGTTCCAGTGGTTTAGCCTCTCTCCTCTCTGGTTCTCTACTGTCACAGTTGGTTATCTAGCCTCTCTCCTTCTGGTTCTCTACTGTCACAGTTGGTTACCTAGCCTCTCTCCTCTCTGGTTCTCTACTGTCACAGTTGGTTACCTAGCCTCTCTCCTCTCTGGTTCTCTACTGTCACAGTTGGTTATCTAGCCTCTCTCCTCTCTGGTTCTCTACTGTCACAGTTGGTTACCTAGCCTCTCTCCTCTCTGGTTCTCTACTGTCACAGTTGGTTACCTAGCCTCTCTCCTCTCTGGTTCTCTACTGTCACATGGTTACTAGCCTCTTCCTCTTGGTTCTACTGTCACAGCATCTCCTCTCCTCTGGTTCTCTACTGTCACAGTTGGTTACCTAGCCTCTCTCCTCTCTGGTTCTCCACTGTCACAGTTGGTTATCTAGCCTCTCTCCTCTCTGGTTCTCTACTGTCACGAGTGAATTTAAATGCGCCCTACCAGAGAATTTGAAATGTCTCTTCAGTCTCTGTTAACTGCACAAGGATGAGTAGTGCAGATGTTCAAGACAACATTGTTGTCCTAATCTTGAATGCAATACAAGTCTTCCACCCTCAAAATGGTGATTGTTTAGAACACCATTGAAGGTGAAGCTGAGGGAGGGAGCAGACTGTATAAGCGCACTATGGCCTCTGCCAAGAGGACTGGACTTTTCTGACACAGGACGCATCACACTTGCCAAAGTTCCAGTCCAGTGCAGTTGGGTTCCCCCTGAATCAGTGTAGTTTGGCAGGTGGATGAGGATTTATGTCAACACCAGAGGGTAACCGATACGCTGCCGTCACAAGAAATAAGGCCAGGGACAGACAGACAGACAGAGAGTACAGACTAGGAAAATAATCAGAGAAGGAGAGGAACGTGACAGAGAGACTGATCTGGGTCTGTTGTGGAGGTGTCTTACATGTTCGCCATCTGGTGAAACACCTAACGTTGTTTTACATCAAGGCACAAAACCATCACAACCTTCCTATGGGTCTCTTTTCATTTGGGTTGTCACTGTCTCCTCTTCAAAACAGTGGTGGTTGTATAATGGGTTGTTTTTTCTTGGACAAATGTCTCAGTCTGTTTGCTTGAGTGGATCTCCTCCACTGTCAGTGTGTCAGATATGTGGAGGCGTAGGAGTCTACTGCATCAATTGCATCACTCTACACTGTACAATATCTACAGCAGTTGTACCACACTATCAGGTTTGTCACACTACCATTTATATCAACATGTTTTTCTCTAGAAACATGCATTTTTATGCAATGAAATGCTGATGTAAGCGTATCAAATGTCTCAGAGGTTTACGGTTCTTGTTTCCAGTCATAGCACTGCAGAACACGCTGACGCAGTCATAGACCTAGCACTCAGGTAAATCCAAGGCTCCTGCAAGGCTACCTACTTAGTTACTTACTTAGTGAGGTAAATCTACCACTCATTCACCATCCTGACAGTACCAGCAGAAATGTCCACCGCACAGCCTAGTAATAACCTAGACCAATCCTCATTAAGTGTCACAACTAGGGTTGCAAAATTCCAGGAACTTTCAATAAATTCCTTGGATTTCCAGAAATCCTGTTTGGAGGATTTCAGATTTCCTGTTTATTCCCTCCTGATTCCGGGAATCCTCCAACCGGGATTTCTGGAAAACCAGGGAATGTATTGAAAGTTCCCAGAATTGTGCAACCCTAGTCACAACGGCACAAAGATGTGTATTAATTGCTTTTCCACACGCATTCTCCGTGCCACCTCAGATGTCTGGGAGTCGGGGTGGTGGCGATGCGAAAGGTTACCGTTGACTGAGTGCCACTCCCCCGCATGTCGTCATCACTCCCCCTCGCCACGGGGTCGAGGGTTGATTCATTTAATTAGCAGTAATTTATTTTCCGTGTGGCACCGCGTAGGTGCAGGGCCCCTTTTAATTGAATGACCTTCTGCGTAATTACTGTCATTGTGAACGTGAGAGGACAGCGGGGACGACTCTCATTTAATTCTCTCTCTCTATCTCGATCTATTTATCTATCTCTCTCTCTCTCTCTGCCTCTAGAGCCAGGGAAAGGTTATTGAGTCTTTGCTGCAATGCTTCTCTGTTTCTCTGAAGTTCATAAACATACTGAGCACTGAGTACTCATGTCTGCCTGCCTGCCTGTCTGTCTGTCTGTCTGTCTGTCTGTCTGTCTGTCTGTCTGTCTGTCTGTCTGTCTGTCTGTCTGTCTGTCTGAGGACAGGCGTCTGTCTGTCTGTCTTACTGTCTGTCTGTCTGTCTTACTGTCTGTCTGTCTGTCTGTCTGTCTGTCTGTCTGAGGACAGGTGTCTGTCTGTTTGTCTTTCTGTCTGTCTGAGGACACTATATTCTGGGTCACAGTGGCTTTTACTCTAGAAAAATAATCAGAGATAGTGTGTGTGTGCGTTTTGCATGCATTTCAGATCTGTGTGTGTGTGTGTGTGTGTGTGTGTGTGTGTGTGTAGTTGATTCTAATCTGTGGAAGATGTCATGTTCCTTTTGTTCTCTGACTAATTAAATCACGGCTAATCACGGAGAGGCAGAGGAAGCGAGGGAAGAGACAGAGGGACAAAACGAGAGTCTGTTACTAAGTCTGTCTCAGTATAATGCTGTTACTAAGACTGTCTCAGTATAATGATGTTACTAAGACTGTCTCAGTATAATGTTGTTACTAAGACTGTCTCAGTATAATGCTGTTACTAAGATTGTCTCAGTATAATGCTGTTACTAAGACTGTCTCAGTATAATGCTGTTACTAAGACTGTCTCAGTATAATGTTGTTACTAAGACTGTCTCAGTATAATACTGTTACTAAGACTGTCTCAGTATAATGCTTTTACTAAGAATGTCTTAGTATAATGCTTTTACTAAGACTGTCTCAGTATAATGCTGTTACTAAGACTGTCTTAGTATAATGCTGTTACTAAGACTGTCTCAGTATAATGCTGTTACTAAGACTGTCTTAGTATAATGCTGTTACTAAGACTGTCTTAGTATAATGCTGTTACTAAGACTGTCTCAGTATATAAACTGTTACTAAGACTGTCTCAGTATAATGCTGTTACTAAGTCTGTCTTAGTATAATGCTGTTACTAAGACTGTCTTAGTATAATGCTGTTACTAAGACTGTCTCAGTATAATGCTGTTACTAAGACTGTCTCAGTATATAAACTGTTACTAAGACTGTCTCAGTATAATACTGTTACTAAGACTGTCTCAGTATAATACTGTTACTAAGACTGTCTCAGTATAATGCTGTTAAGACTGTCTTAGTATAATGCTGTTACTAAGACTGTCTCAGTATATAAACTGTTACTAAGACTGTCTCAGTATAATACTGTTACTAAGACTGTCTCAGTATAATGCTGTTACTAAGACTGTCTCAGTCTATACGATTCCTACGAACTGTCCAGTATAATGCTGTTTAACTAAGACTGTCTCAGTATACTGCGTTACTAAGACTGTCTCAGTATAATGCTGTTACTAGACCTGTCTCAGTATAATACTGTTACTAAGACTGTTCGTAAATGCTTGTACTAAGACTGTCTAGTAATTACTAAGACTGTCTCAGTATAATGCTGTACTAAGACTGTCTCAGTATAATGCTGTTACAAGACTGGTCTCAGTATATGCTTTTACTAAGACTGTCTCAGTATAATGCTGTTACTACATAAGACTGTCTCAGTATAAATGATGTTTACTAAGACTGTCTAGTATAATGTTGTTACTAAGACTGTCTCAGTATATGCTGCTTACTAAGCTGTCCAGTATAAATGCTGGTACTAAGACTGTCTCAGTATAAACTGTTACTAAGACTGTCCTCAGTATAATACTTTAATAAGACTGTCTCAGTATAATGCTGTTAAGACTGTCCCAGTATAATGCTGTTCCAAGACGTCTCAGTATAATGCTGTTACTAAGACTGTCTCAGTTAAATGCTGTTACTAAGACTGTCTTCAGTATAATGCTGTTACTAAGACTGTTTCAGTATAATGCTGTTAAGATTGTCTCAGTATAATACTGTTACTAAGACTGTCTCAGTATAATGCTTTTACTAAGACTGTCTCAGTATAATGCTGTTACTAAGACTGTCTCAGTATAATGCTGTTACTAAGACTGTCTCAGTATAATGCTGTTACTAAGACTGTCTCAGTATAATGCTTTTACTAAGACTGTCTCAGTATAATGCTGTTTACTAAGACTGTCTCAGTATAATGCTGTTACTAAGACTGTCTCAGTATAATGCTGTTACTAAGACTGTCTCAGTATAATGCTGTTACTAAGACTGTCTCAGTATAATGCTGTTAAGACTGTCTCAGTATAATACTGTTACTAAGACTGTCTCAGTATAATGCTGTTACTAAGACTGTCTCAGTATAATACTGTTACTAAGATTGTCTCAGTATAATACTGTTACTAAGACTGTCTCAGTATAATGCTGTTAAGACTGTCTCAGTATAATGCTGTTAAGACTGTCTCAGTATAATACTGTTTACTAAACTGTCTCAGTATAATGTAATGCTGTTACTAAGACTGTCTCAGTATAATGCTGTTACTAAGACTGTCTCAGTATAATGCTGTTACTAAGACTGTCTCAGTATAATGCTGTTACTAAGACTGTCTCAGTATAATGCTGTTACTAAGACTGTCTCAGTATAATGCTGTTACTAAGACTGTCTCAGTATAATGCATGATGTCTAAACTGTACTATTGCAGTATAATGCTGTTACTAAGACTGTCTCATATAATGCTTCTTAACATAAATCTGTCCTCAGTATAATGTTTTACTAAGACATGTTCAAGTAATTGTTACTAAGGACTTGTCTCAGTATAATCTGTCTACTAAGACTGTCCGTATAATGATGTTACATCATAGACTGTCTCAGTATAATGCTGTTACTAAGACAGTATAATGCTGTTACTAATACTGTCTCAGTATAATGCTGTCATGTACATGCAATATCGTCTGAGGTTCCTTCATTCAACATACATTCTGTGCCTCCATTTAATGTTTTTATTTGCGATGGTAGAGTCATCGTTTGAAGTACCATTGGTGCCCCTTTATTGACATCTAATCTGCCGACAATGACCCACTCATCCAGGCTGCTGTGAGGTGATTGAGTGAGGGACATATCTTCTCCCTGCTTTCCTCACCAACTCCTAAAGTGTCTGTGTCCTATCTATGTTGTGTCTCATTTTTTTGTCATTGAACATAAGAAGTGGTTCTCAACTGGCTAGATCAACAGTGTTTGAGTCAAGTTACTAAATGAAGACAGGAAGGGGAGAATGGAGGATGGGAAAAGAGAAAAGAGAAAAGAGAAAAGAGGATGAGTGTGTTTCCCAGGCTGCTGTGCGTCTGAGCTCTAATGTGATTGGTTGCGGCTGGCTGTGACTGTCTCCACAGAGACAGACGGAAACTGAGGGAGGACTGCTGAAGAGACAGGCTAGACTGTGTGTCCTAAAATACGTCCCCCAACACACACATAATGCTACACACACACACACACCCTGTCTGTCTCTGCCACACACAGACCAACACACACCCATTGTCCCGGTTCTCTCTCCGTTCCAGCGGATCACAGTAATCGGAGTGAGACTCGGAGAGACAGCCGCATATATTGCCTGTCCGCCAGAGTGCTCCATGGGAAAGCCGGAGTGTCACGGCAGCGCTCCGGAATATGTACACACATACATTTCCGTCTGTTTCAAAATTCCCAATGTTATACGTCATGCTATAAAACCTGTGGGTGGATCTGGGATGCTAATCCCCCGTTTGAGGCTGAATTAGATGTGAGCTATGAACCTCTACCACTTCACTGGCATCGCCTAGCCAACCTGTATGTTCAGTCCATGTAGTGCTATTACTTAGTCGTGTATACTTAAGGCCTGTAGATGATGGGCATACCTACTCTGTATTAGCAGTGTAACGGCACACCGACCTAAACCAAGGCTTACAGACACTCACTGTTGTATCAGCAAGATAGGTGTAACTGTACTTATCAGCCTGTCCTTACAGAGTAGCTACAATGCCTTCAGAAAGTATTCATACCCTTGACTTGTTCCGCATTTTGTTGTGTTACAGCCTGAATTCAAAATGGATTAAATAAAAGTTTTTTCTCACACATCTAAACACAATGCCCCGTAATGACAAAGTGAAAACATGTTTTTAGATTATTTTATTTTTTTACATCGAAAATGAAATACAGAGATATCTCATTTACATAAGTATTCACACCCCTGAGTCAATGCTTTGTAGAAGCACCTTTTGCAGCGAATACAGCTGTGAGTCTTTCTAGGTAAGTCTCTAAGAGCTTTCCACACCTGGGTTGTGCAACATTTCCCCATTATTCTTTTCAAAATTCTTCAATCTCTGTCACATTGGTTGTTGATCATTGCTAAACAACCATTTTCAGGTCTTGCCATAGATTTTCAAGTATATTTAAGTCAAAACTGTAACTCGGCCACTCAGGAACGTTCACTGTCTTCTTGGTAAGCAACTCCAGTGTAGAGTTGTCCTTGTGTTTTAGGTTATTGTCCACCTGAAAGGTGAATTCATCTCCCAGTGTCACGTACGTTGAATGACGGGTCAGACCAAGGCGCAGCGTGATATACGTACATGTTTATTCAACTTAATAAACACACGACAAAACAATAAACGAAACGAAACATGAAGTCCAAGGTAGAACACACAACATACCTTACACAGAACAAGATCCCACAACTAAACAGTGCCAATAGGCTGCCTAAGTATGATCTCCAATCAGAGACAACAAGCGACAGCTGCCCCTGATTGGGAACCACACCAGCCAACATAGAAATACACATATTAGAATATACACATAGATAACAAAGAATATACACACCCTGACTCAACATATACGAGTCCCCTGAGTCAGGGCGTGACAGTACCCCCCCCCCAAAGGTGCGGACTCCGACCGCACAACCTTCAGATAACAGGGTCGGGGCCGGGTGGGCATTCCGCCTCGGAGGCGGATCCGGCTCCGGGCGTGACGACCACACCCTCTCCGCCTCCCTGTTGCGCCCCTGGTCTGGTCTGGACCTCGGCGCGCTGCTTCCCCTCTCCTTCCTCCCACGATACTCCAGGCCCTGTCTGGACCCTGATGTGGGAGACCCCGAACCTGGAGAGGGGCTGACGTCATGGTCTGGACTGGAGCCGCTGACCGGAGCTGGACCGGGCACCGGTGGAGCGGACTGCTCTGGCTCCGGAGTGGAGCCGCTGACCGGAGCTGGTCCCCAATCAGAGACAACGAGCGACAGCTGCCCCTGATTGGGAACCACACCGGCCAACATAGAAATACACATACTAGATATACACATAGATAACAAAGAATATACACACCCTGACTCAACATATACGAGTCCCTTGAGTCAGGGCGTGACACCCAGTGTCTGGTGGAAAGCAGACTGAACCAGGTTTTCCTCTAGGATTTTGCCTTTGCATAGCGCCATTCCATTTATTTTTTATCCTGAAAAACTCCCCAGTCCTTAACAATTACAAGCATACCCATAACATGATGCAGCCACCACTACGCTTGAAAATATGAAGAGTGGTACTCAGTAATGTGTTGTATTGGATTTGCCCCAAACGTAATTTGCACTGCCACATTTTTTGCATTATTACTTTAGTGCCTTGTTGCAAACAGGATGCATGTTTTGGAATATTTTTATTCTGTACAGGCTTCACTCTGTCAATTAGGTTAGTATTGTGGAGTAACTACAATGTTGTTGATCCATCCCCAGTTTTCTCCTATCACAGCCATTAAACTCTGTAACTTGTTTTAAAGTCACCATTGGCCTCATGGTGAAATCCCTGAGCGGTTTCCTTTCTCTCCGGCAACTGATTTAGGAAGGACGCCTGTATCTTTGTAGTGATTAATAAAGTGCAATTAATAACATCACCATGCTAAAAGGGATATTCAATGTCTTTTTGTTTTTTTACCCATCTACCAATAGGGGCTCTTCTTTGCGAGGCATTGAGAAACCTCCATGGTCTTAGTGGTTGAATCTGTTTTTGAAAGTCACTGCTCGACTGAGGGACCTTACAGATAGTTGTATGTGTGGGGTACAGAGATGGGGTAGTCATTGAAAAATCACGTTAAACACTATTATTGCACACAGAGTGAGTCGATGCAATTAATTATATGACTTGTTAAGCAGATTTGTACTCCTGAACTTATTAAGGCTTGCCATAACAAAGGGGTTGAATACTTATTGGCTCCAGACATTTCAGCTTTTAATTGTTTTAATTTGTAAACATTTTGAAAAATATAATTCCACTTTGACATTATGGGGTATTGTGTGTCGGCCAGTGACACAAAATCTCAATTTAATCCATTTTAAATTCAGGCTGTAAGACAACAAAATGTGGAAAAAGTAAAGGGGTGTGAATAATTTTTGAAGGCCAGATGTTGTCATTCCTTTGCTAATCAGACAGTATTGCTACTATCCTTGACCCCATTGTATCTAAGTACAGAATCTGATCCTAGAAGGGACCACAGTAATAATGGCTCAGAGGACATCCCTGTACATTTCCCAGGAGGCATTGCAGTGGCACCATTAGGACATGTTCTATGTTCCGTTGGACAATGAGGCCTGAACCACAAGGCTCTTGTTCTTTGAGAAGGATTGTATAAAGTACTGGACAGGAGATACACACGCCTTCAGTGCCACCTTTGTGCATCCGTGTGTGTGTGTGTGTGTGTGTGTGTGTGTGTGTGTGTGTGTGTGTGTGTGTGTGTGTGTGTGTGTGTGTGTGTCTGTGTGTGTAAGTGCACGTGAGTTGAAGGTACCCTCCACTGACATAAAACCATAAAAATATTTCAATGTTTTTTTTAAATCTTACGTACATCATTATGACCAGGTTTCGAATTGTCCTTGCTGGGTCGCTACAGCGACGGGAACCTGATTGGCTGTCCGCCTGTGTTACCAAGGGCAGCCCTTTCCAAGGTTACCGGGGCCAGGCTTGAAAGCCCTGACTGAAAAAACAACAAACAGAAATAGAATGATAAAAGAGCAAGAGAACAGGGAAAGCCATAGCTTGATGGCACTCAGTAAGAGATCGCGTCCTCAGGGAGAGAGAGACAAACGTTGAAAGGACCGCTTTCTAGGCTTTCAGAGTGCATTCTGAGATTGACGGGGCATTTTCGTACACAAGGTCCTCGGCCCCTATTGCCAAGCGCCGGCGGGTGGTTTTAATGTATTGTGTGTATTGATTCACTTGAGTTAGCTAGTACACACATACACACACTCACACACAAACACACACACACAGGCACACAAAATCTCTCTCTCTCTCACACATACACACACACACACAATCTCTCCCTCTCCATCGCCCCTTTCTCAAAATTTGACATGCATTTTTATTGAAGTAAGCAGCTGTTCAGTAGTGCTAAGCAGTAATGGGGATTGACTCTGGCCTAATTATACAAACCCCTGCATAAATATGCTCCTAATGGAATGTGAACACTTAACCCAGGCCAACCGCAGAGCTCCAGATCAATGCTGAGGGGTTTTTCCTCTCTTGAGCCGCAGCCAAGTCTCTCCAAATAGACCATTTACATATGCAACGTATCTCCGTGTAGATAATCATAAGAAGGCAGGACTTTTGGTACCGCGTGACCAATTCGAGTGGTAATACACGTTACGAAGGATTGCAGGAACGTCAAATGAAGATGCATGCGTGTGGAAACCACTTGTGAGAGGAGAGGAGGACAGGAGGACAACTCCCCTCATCCCCCTCTTCTCCTTTCTAACCATCTTTCACCCCCTTCCCCCCGGCAAAGACACTATGGAGTGTGTTGGTCTGTCTGAAAGAGAAAGGCAGAAGGACAGAGTATATACAGTGAGGGAAAAAAGTATTTGATCCCCTGCTGATTTTGTACGTTTGCCCACTGACAAAGACATGATCAGTCTATAATTTTAATGGTAGGTTTATTTGAACAGTGAGAGACTAACAACAACAAAATCCAGAAAAACGCATGTCAAAAATGTTATAAATTGATTTGCATTTTAATGAGGGAAATAAGTATTTGACCCCTCTGCAAAACATGACTTAATACTTGGTGGCAAAACCCTTGTTGGCAATCACAGAGGTCAGATGTTTCTTGTAGTTGGCCACCAGGTTTGCACACATCTCAGGAGGGATTTTGTCCCACTCCTCTTTGAAGATCTTCTCCAAGTCATTAAGGTTTCGAGGCTGACGTTTGGCAACTCGAACCTTCAGCTCCCTCCACAGATTTTCTATGGGATTAAGGTCTGGAGACTGGCTAGGCCACTCCAGGACCTTAATGTGCTTCTTCTTGAGCCACTCCTTTGTTGCCTTGGCCGTGTGTTTTGGGTCATTGTCATGATGGAATACCCATCCACGACCCATTTTCAATGCCCTGGCTGAGGGAAGGAGGTTCTCACCCAAGATTTGACGGTACATGGCTCCGTCCATCGTCCCTTTGATGCGGTGAAGTTGTCCTGTCCCCTTAGCAGAAAAACACCCCCAAAGCATAATGTTACCACCTCCATGTTTGACGGTGGGGATGGTGTTCTTGGGGTCATAGGCAGCATTCCTCCTCCTCCAAACACAGCGAGTTGAGTTGATGCCAAAGAGCTCGATTTTGGTCTCATCTGACCACAACAATTTCACCCAGTTCTCCTCTGAATCATTCAGATGTTCATTGGCAAACTTCAGATGGGCCTGTATATGTGCTTTCTTGAGCAGGGGGACCTTGCGGGCGCTGCAGGATTTCAGTCCTTCACGGCGTAATGTGTTACCAATTGTTTTCTTGGTGACTATGGTCCCAGCTGCCTTGAGATCATTGACAAGATCCTCCCGTGTAGTTCTGGGCTGATGCCTCACCGTTCTCATGATCATTGCAACTCCACGAGGTGAGATCTTGCATGGAGCCCCAGGCAGAGGGAGATTGACAGTTCTTTTGTGTTTCTTCCATTTGCGAATAATCGCACCAACTGTTGTCACCTTCTCACCAAGCTGCTTGGCGATGTTCTTGTAGCCCATTCCAGCCTTGTGTAGGTCTACAATCTTGTCCCTGACATCCTTGGAGAGCTCTTTGATCTTGGCCATGGTGGAGAGTTTGGAATCTGATTGATTGATTGCTTCTGTGGACAGGTGTCTTTTATACAGGTAACAAACTGAGATTAGGAGCACTCCCTTTAAGAGTGTGCTCCTAATCTCAGCTCGTTACCTGTATAAAAGACACCTGGGAGCCAGAAATCTTTCTGATTAAGAGGGGGTCAAATACTTATTTCCCTCATTAAAATGCAAATCAATTTATAACATTTTTGACATGCGTTTTTCTGGATTTTTTTGTTGTTATTCTGTCTCTCACTGTTCAAATAAAACGGATAATTTCTTTGTCAGTGGGCAAATGTACAAAATCAGCAGGGGATCAAATACTTTTTTCCCTCACTGTATAAGACCAACACAGCATACACTGTGTCACCAATGCAGTAACGTATACACACCATAGTGTCAACCAAAAATAGTCCATCCATCCAAAACTGGATACATGTTGTATACAGTGCCTTTGGAAAGTATTCAGACCCCTTGACTTTTTCCACATTTTGTTACGTTACAGCCTTATTCTAAAATGAATTAAATAAATACAACTTCTCAGCAATCTACACACAATACCCCATAATGACAAAGAGAAAACCGTTTTTTAGAAATGTTTGCAAATGTATACAAAATAAAAAACAGAAATACCGTATTTACATACGTATTCAGACCCTTTGCTATGAGACTCGAAATTGAGCTCAGGTGCAGCCTGTTTCCATTGATCATCCTTCAGATGTTTCTACAACTTGATTGGAGTCCATCTGTGGTAAATTAAATTGATTGGACACGATTTGGAAAGGCACACACCTGTCTATATAAGGTTCCACAGTTGACAGTGCATATCAGAGCAAAAACCAAGCCATGAAGTCGAAGGAATTGTCCGTAGATCTCTGAGACAGGATTGTGTCGAGGCACAGATCTGGGGAAGGGTACCAAAAAAATTCTGCCGCATTGAAGGTCCCCAAGAACACAGTGGCCTCCATCATTCTTAAATCGAAGAAGTTTGGAACCCCAAAGACTCTTCCTAGAGCTGGCCACCCGGCCAAACTGAGCAATCGGGGGAGAAGGGCCTTGGTCAGGGTGGTGACCAAGAACCCGAAGGTCACTCTGACAGAGCTCTAGAGTTCCTCTGTGGAGATGGGAGAAACTTCCAGAAGGACAACCATCTCTGCAACACTCCACCAATCAGGCCTTTATGGTAGAGTGGCCAGACAGAAGCCACTCCTCAGTAAAAGGCACATGACAGCCTGTCTGGAGTTTGCCAAAAGGCACCTAAAGACTCTCAGACCATGAGCAACAAGACTCTCTGGTCTGTTGAAACCAAGATTTGGCCTGAATGCCAAGCGTCAAGTCTGGAGGAAACCTGGCACCATCCCTACGGTGAAGCATGGTGATGGCAGCATCATGCTGTGGGGATGTTTTTCAGCGGCAGGGACTGGGAGACTAGTCAGGATCGAGGGAAAGATGAACGGAGCAAAGTACAGTGAGATCCTTGATGAAAACCTGCTCCAGAGCGCTCAGAACCTCAGACTGGGGCAAAGGTTCACCTTCCAACAGGACAACGACCCTAAGCACACAGCCAAGACAACGCAGGAGTGGCTTCAGGACAAGTCTCTGAATGTCCTTGAGTGGCCCAGCCAGAGCCCGGACTTGAACCCAATCGAACATCTCTGGAGAGACCTGAAAATAGCTGTGCAGCAACGCTCCCCATCCAACCTGACAGAGCTTGAGAGGATCTGCAGAGAAGAATGGGAGAAGTACCCCCAAATACAGGTGTGCCAAGCTTGTAGCGTCATACCCAAGAAGACTCAATGCTGTAATCGCTGCCAAAGGTGCTTCAACAAAGTACTGAGTAATGGGTCTGAATACTTAAGTAAATGTAATATTTCCATTTTTTATTTGTAATAAATCTAAACACCTGTTTTTGCTTTGTCATTATGGGGTATTGTGTGTAGATTGATGAGGGGGGAAAAAACTATTGGATCAATTTTAGAATAAGGCTGTAACGTAACAAAATGTGGAAAAAGTTAAGGGGTCTGAATACTTCCCGAAGGCACTGTATACCCAATACATATATAAATATATATATATAAAATAAATACATCCACGCAAACAAAGCCCTTCTCATTACTAAAGAGGCCACCAATCCACCCATACAGTCACTGTCAAGGCAGGGCATGCACGCTCTGCATCTCTTTGTCTGTCCCATTGACATGTAAATGTCTTCCGGCTATAAGGCATCAGCCTAGAGCAGAGTGGAGAAAAACCCAGCTGAATTGAAATGTCAATAGTCATATTTGGCATGCGAAGGACATCAGAGAGTCAAGGACTGCCTCCCAGGAGGAATGTACAGAGGAAGAGAGAGAGGGAAGCACAGAGATAGAGAAGGGGGAGGGGGAGAGAGAGAGAGAGAGGAAGAGGAAGCAGAAGAGTAAGAGAAGGATTAGAGAGAGAGAGAGACCGAGCTATAGAGAGATACGAGAGTATATTAGAGTAGCTGAGTGAGAGAAGATGAGAAGATTAGACGAGAGAGAGAGAGAGAATCGATAGAGAGAGAGCGAGAGAAGCGCTAGATAGCAGTATGAGATCTCAGAGTCGCATGGTGAGAAGTGAGCCTCCTTTCCTCCTCTGGATTGCTTGCCTGTCCTCTCCTCCTCCTGTGACGGACAGGCTGAAATACCACCAGAGCCACCTCCTGTAATGACTTGATGAATTCGCTTTCTCTATTCCCTTTCCCTCCTTTCCTCCCTCCCCCTCCACCCACCCACCACTCACCCATCCTCCCCCTCCCTCCCTCACATTCCGTATCAAGGCATGAAATACTTGCCATATCACTCAGATGAGTAGTATGAGTAGTGTGTAGATAGTATATAATAGTAGTAGTATAGTAGTAGTAGTAGTAGTCAGATAAGTAGAGTAAAGTAGTGAAGTAGAGTAGCAGTAGGTAGTAGTAGTAGTGTAGTAGTCGTTGTGGAATTGAGTAGTAGTATTAGTAGTCGTGACGGGAGTAGTAAGTACAGTAGTAGTATAGTTAGTAATAGTAGTAGTGCATCAGCAGTAGTAGTAGTTTAGTAAGTAGTGTAGTAGTAGAAGTAGTAGTCAATCGTATTAGTAGTATAAGATGATAGTAGTAGTAGTGTAGTATTAGTAGAAGTAGTAGTAGTGTAGTAGTACGTATCGTAGAGTAGTCAGAGTATAGTAGTAGATAGTAGTAGTAGTAGTAGTAGTAGTAGTAGTAGTAGTGTAGTAAGTAGTAGTAGTAGTATAGTAGTAGTCGCTATTTGTAGTCAGTATAGTCAGTAGTAGTAGTATAGGAGTAGTCGTCATGTAGTAGTAGTACTCGTATGTCGTCGTCGTTAGTGTCGTCGTACTGTCGTACGTCAGTAGTACGTGCTAGTCGTAGTAGTCAGTATGTCGTAGTAGTGAGTAGTAGTAGTCTTGTAGCGTAGTAGTCAGTAGTGTCGTAGTCTAGTCAGTGCAGTAGTCGTAGTGTAGAGTTAGTAGTGATGAGCTAGTAGTAGTAGACGCGTAGTAGTAGTGTGTCAGTAGTAGTAGTAGTTTAGTAGTAGTTAAGTGTGTACGTATAGTAGTAGTTAGTCGTAGTAGTAGTGAGTAGTAGCAGCGTCGTAGTGCATAGTAGTAGTAGTAGTGTAGGTCGTAGTAGTAGTAGTGTAGTAGTAGATAGCTAGATAGTAGTAGTAGTAGTTAGTAGTAGTAGTACATAGTAGTCGTAGTATAGTAGTGATGTAGTAGTAGTAGTAGTTAGTAGTAGTAGTAGTAGTAGTAGTAGTAGTAGTGTAGTAGTAGTGATGTAGTAGTAGTATAGTAGTAGTAGTAGTAGTAGTATAAGTGTAGTAGTAGTAGTAGTAGTAGTAGAGCAGTAGTAGTGATAGTAGTAGTAGCTAGTAGTAGTAGTAGTAGTGTAGTAGTAGTAAGTAGTATTAGTAGTAGTAAGTAGTAGTAGTGATAGTAGTGATAGTAGTAGTAGTAGTATATAGTAGTAGTGTAGTAGTACGTAGTAGTATGGTAGTAGTCGTAGTAGTAGTATTAGTAGTATAGTAGTAGTGAGTAGTAGTAGTAGTAGTAGTGTAGTAGTTAGCGTAGTCAGTGATAGTAGTAGTAGTAGTGATAGTAGTAGTAGTAGTAGTAGTAGTAGTAGTAGTAGTAGTAGTAGTAGTATGTAGTGATAGTAGTAGTAGTAGTAGCATTAGTATAGTAGTAGTAGTAGTGATAGTAGTGTAGTAGTAGTAGTAAGTAGTAGTAAGTAGTAGTGTAGTAGTAGCTAGTAGTAGTGGGTAGTATGTAGTGATAGTACTAGTTAGTAGTAGTAGTATAGTCAGTAGTGTAGTATGTCGAGTAGTAGTAGTAGTGTAGTAGTTAGTAGTAGTAGCAGCGCAGTGAAGTAGTAGTAGTAGTGATAGTTTGAGTAGTAGTAGTAGTAGTAGTAGTAGTAGTAGTAATAGTAGTGATAGTAGAAGTAGCAGTAGCAGTGGCAGTAATAGTAGGTAGTAGTAGTAGTAGTAGTAGTAGTAGTAGTAGTAGTAGTAGTAGTAGTAGTAGTGATAGTAGTAGTAGCAGTAGTAGTGGCAGTAGTAGTGGCAGTAGTAGTAGTAGTAGTAGCATTAGTAGTATTAGATAGTAGTAGTATGGACTACTAGTAGTAGTAGTAGTAGTAGTAGTAGTAGTAGTAGCAGTAGTAGTAGAAGTAGTAGTAGCAGCAGCAGTGATAGTAGTAGTAGTAGTAGTGATAGTAGTAGTAGTAGTAGTATTAGTAGTAGTAGTAGTAGTAGTAGTAGTAGTAGTAGTAGTAGTAGTAGTGAGAGTAGTAGTAGTAGTAGTAGTAGTAGTAGTAGTGAGAGTAGTAGTAGTAGTCGTAGTAGTAGTGAGAGTAGTAGTAGTAGTAGTAGTAGTAGTAGTGAGAGTAGTAGTAGTAGTAGTAGTAGTAGTAGTAGTAGTAGTAGTAGTAGTAGTAGTAGTAGTAGTAGTAGTAGTAGTTGTAGAGTAGTAGTAGTGAGAGTAGTATTAGTAGTAGTAGTAGTAGTAGCAGCATCAGTAGCAGTAGTAGTGATAGTAGTAGTAGCAGTAGTAGTAGTAGTAGTAGAAGACGTAGTAGCGTAGTAGTAGTAGTAGTAGTAGTAGTAGCAGCAGCAGTGATAGTAGTAGTAGTAGTAGTAGTAGTAGTAGTGATAGTAGTGATAGTAGTGATAGTAGTAGTGGCAGTAGTAGTAGTAGTAGTAGTAGTAGTAGTAGTAGTAGTAGTAGTAGTAGTAGTAGTAGTAGTAGCAGTAGTAGTAGTGAGAGTAGTAGTAGTAGGACTACTACTAGTAGTAGTAGTAGTAGTAGTAGTAGTAGTAGTAGTAGTAGCAGCAGTAGTAGTAGTAGTAGCAGCAGCAGTGATAGTAGTAGTAGTAGTAGTGATAGTAGTAGTATTAGTAGTAGTAGTAGTAGTAGTGATAGTAGTGATAGTAGAAGTAGCAGTAGTAGTAGTAGTAGTAGTAGTATGTAGTAGTAGTTGCAGTAGTAGTAGTTGAGTGAGGGAAAAAAGTATTTGAACCCGTGCTGGTTTGCCCACTGACAAAGAAATGATCAGTCTATAATTTTAATGGTAGGTTTATTTGAACAGTGAGAGACAGAATAACAACAAATAAATCAAGAAAAACACATGTCAAAAAGTTTATAAATTGATTTGCATTTTAATGTGGGAAATAAGTATTTGACCCCTCTGCAAAGCATGACTTAGTACTTGGTGGCAAAACCCTTGTTGGCAATCACAGAGGTCAGACGTTTCTTGTAGTTGGCCACCAGGTTTGCACACATCTCAGGAGGGATTTTGTCCCACTCCTCTTTGCAGAGCTTCTCCAAGTCCTTACGGTTTCGAGCCTAACGTTTGGCAACTCGAACCTTCAGCTCCCTCCACAGATTTTCTATGGGATTAAGGTCTGGAGACTGGCTAGGCCACTCCAGGACCATAATGTGCTTCTTATTGAGCCACTCCTTTGTTGCCTTGGCTGTGTGTTTAGGGTCATTGTCATGCTGGAATACCCATCCATGACCCATTTTCAATGCCCTGGCTGAGGGAAGGAGGTTCTCACCCAAGATTTGACGGTACATGGCCCCGTCCATCGTCCCTTTGATGCGGTGAAGTTGTCCTGTCCCCTTAGCAGAAAAACACCCCCAAAGCATCATGTTTCCACCTCCATGTTTGACGGTGGGGATGGTGTTCTTGGGGTCATAGGCAGCATTCCTCCTCCTCCAAACACGGCGAGTTGAGTTGATGCCAAAGAGCTCAATTTTGGTCTCATCTGACCACAACACTTTCACCAAGTTCTCCTCTGAATCATTCAGATGTTCATTGGCAAACTGACGGCCCTGTATATGTGCTTTCTTGAGCAGGGGGACCTTGCGGGCGCTGCTGGATTTCAGTCCTTCACGGCGTAGTGTGTTACCAATTGTTTTCTTGGTGACTATGGTCCCGGCTGCTTTGAGATCATTGACAAGATGCTCCCGTGTAGTTATGGGCTGATTCCTCACCATTCTCATGATCATTGCAACCCCACGAGGTGAGATCTTGCATGGAGCCCCAGGCCGAGGGAGATTGACAGTTATTTTGTGTTTCTTCCATTTGCGAATAATAGCACCAACTGTTGTCACCTTCTCACCAAGCTGCTTGGCGATGGTCTTGTAGCCCATTCCAGCCTTGTGTAGGTCTACAATCTTGTCCCTGACATCCTTGGAGAGCTCTTTGGTCTTGGCCATGGTGGAGAGTTTGGAATCTGATTGATTGATTGCTTCTGTGGACAGGTGTCTTTTATACAGGTAACAAGCTAAGATTAGGAGCACTCCCTTTAAGAGTGTGCTCCTAATCTCAGCTTGTTACCTGTATAAAAGTCACCTGGGAGCCAGAAATATTTCTGATTGAGAGGGGGTCAAATACTTATTTCCCTCATTAAAATGCAAATCAATTTATAACATTTTTTACATGCGTTTTTCTGTATTTTGTTGTTGTTATTCTCTCTCTCTGTTCAAATAAACCTACCATTAAAATTATAGACTGATCATTTCTTTGTCAGTGGGCAAACATACAAAATCAGCAGGGGATCAAATACTTTTTTCCCTTACTGTAGTAGTAGCAGTAGTAGTGGTAGTAGTGAGAGTAGTAGTAGTAGTAGTAGTAGTAGTAGTAGTAGTAGTAGTGTAGTAGTAGTAGCAGTAGTAGTGGCAGTAGTAGTGGTAGTAGTAGGACTAGTAGTAGTAGTAGTAGTGAGAGTAGTAGTAGAAGTAGTAGCAGCATAAGTAGTAGTAGTGATAGTAGTAGTAGTAGCAGTAGTAGTAGCAGTAGTAGTGGCAGTAGTAATAGTAGTAGTAGTAGTAGCAGTAGTAAGTATAGTGAGTAGTAGTAGTAGTAGTAGTAGCGTAGTAGTAAGTAGTAGTAGAGTAGCATAGTAGTAGTAGTAGTAGTAGTAGTAGGATATAGTAGTAGCAGTAGTAGTGAGAGTAAGTAGTAAGTAGTAGTAGAGTAGTAGTAGTAGTAGTAGTAGTAAGTAGTCAGTAGTAGTAGTAGTATGAGTAGTATTAGTAGTAGCAAGTAGAGTGATAAGTAGAGTTAGCATAGTAGTGGATAGTAGTAGTAGTAGTAGTAGTAGCATGTAGTAGTAGTAGTTAGTAGTAGTAGTAGTAGTAGGTAGCAGTAGTAGTGGAGTAGTAGTAGTGAGTAGTAGTAGTAGTAAGTAGTAGTTAGTAGTAGTGATAGTAGTAGTAGTAGAGTAGTAGTAGTAGTAGTGAGTAGTAGTGAGAGTAGTAGTAGTAGTGGTACATAGTAGGTAGTAGTAGTAGTAGTAGTAGTAGTAGTAGTAGTAGTAGTAGTAGTAGTAGTAGTAGTGAGTAGTAGTAGTAGTATAGTATAGTAGTAGTAGTGAGTAGTAGTAGTAGTAATAGTAGTAGTATAGTGTAGGACTAGTAGAATAGTAGTGAGTAGTGTAGTAAGTAGTAGTAGGGATAGTAGTTAGTAGTAGTAGTGTAGTAGTAGTAGTAGTAGTAGTAGTAGTAGTAGATAGTAGACTAGTAGGACTAGTAGTAGTAGTAGTTAGTAGTAGTAGTATAGTAGTAGTATAGTAGTAGTGATAGTAGGTACTAGTAGTAGTAGTAGTAGTAGTAGTAGTAGTAGTAGAGTAGTAGTAGTAGTGTAGTAGTAGTAGTAGTAGTAGTAGTAGTAGTAGTAGGACTAGTAGTAGTAGTAGTAGTAGTAGTAGTAGTAGTAGTAGTAGTAGTAGTAGTAGGACTAGTAGGACTAGTAGGACTAGTAGGACTAGTAGTAGTAGTAGTAGTAGTAGTAGTAGTAGTAGTAGGACTAGTAGGACTAGTAGTAGTAGTAGTAGTAGTAGTAGTAGTAGGACTAGTAGTAGTAGTAGCAGTAGTAGTAGTAGTAGGACTAGTAGGACTAGTAGGACTAGTAGTAGTAGTAGTAGCCCTCCCAGATGTTCCCCAACACCAAGGATTCACAGCAAAACATTCACAACCAGCTACCCAATGGACTGATGCACAGCTCTGCCCAGGGCATATTGTTTTTTGTTAAATGAAAGTGACATGACCTGTGCTATACGCTTCTTAAAGACAGTCCTGCTTAGCATGTAGAGAAACTCATCAAACAAGAGGGAGGTGGTGTGGTTGAATTTGTAAATTTGCTTAACTTAATGTTTCTGTTAAAGTTAGTGTTTTTGATCACTCGGTATAAGCTCTCTGTCCATTTTTTCCCCAGGGCTTTAATTTTTTCCAGGGTTTACTCCCTCCATGATTGGTTTATAACGTTCTCACCATACATACCAAATAAACCACCACAGACATGCGGGGCGGCAGGTAGCTTAGTGGTTAAGAGCGTTGTGCCAGTAACCGAAAGGTCGCTAGTTCTAATCCCCGAGCTGACTAGGTGAAAAATCTGTCGATGTGCCCTTGAGCAAGGCACTTAACCCTAATTGCTCCTGTAAGTCACTCTGGATAAGAGCGTTGACAAAAATGTAGTAGTAGTACACAATGTATAGTATTGTGTTTTTCTCTAGATTTCAAAACACTGGAGGTTGTGTAAAGGACAGGATGCATTCGTTGTGAAAAGGTTGCTATGGTTTTGTGTTTATTTAGCAGTGGAGGGTAGAATACAATATGTGTTCTGAGGTCATCTACAGGTCATCTACAGGTCATCTACTGTGGATTCAATCAATAGATCAGGTAAGAGTTCAACCAAAACAATGGAAACGCCATGTGTACTTCACACTATGTTGGGGGGAGTATAATGCTTGAATGGATGTCAACCCAAATACATGTTCATGTCATCATCACCAACCAGAGAGACATTTAAGCAGGCTGTACCATCCACAGAACCACTACAGTTGGCCATGTAATCCCTTCAACCTCCCTTCAGTAAGTAATGCATAGCAGACTTAACGACTTGATATAACAGTCTGGTGTTAGCTCATTGAGGTACAGCAGATAGCTTCCAGATTTATGTCTGTCCTCACTCAACCTCTTAGTACCACTAACGAACCCCCAAACACACACTGCACTCCATTTGTCTGCCTGTCCCCACGCAACCTCGTATCGACCCTCTCTCCCGACACTCCCTCCCACCCTTGACACACGCACAGTTGGACACCCTACAGAACCCCCCCCCCACACACACACACACCCTCCCTTCTGCCACCCCACGCCTTCCATGTGCACACACACACCCCTCCTTCTACGTGCACACACACACCCCTCCTTCCAAATACACACACCCCACCCAGAAACGCCACTCTGGGGATCGTAGTTTAATCCCACCGGCTCCGTCCCGTCAGCGAGCCAGGTGATCCCAGGACAGGATGGGATGGGATGGGACAGGACAGGACAGGAAAGGACAGGAAAGTGCTCTCAGGGTGAGACGACACAGAACATAGCGACATATAGAGAGGTAGACAGGTAGACAGGTAGACAGGTAGATCGGTTATAGAAGCAGACAGGTAGAGAGGTAGACAGGTAGAGAGGTAGACAGGTAGACAGGTAGAGAGGTAGACAGGTAGACAGGTAGAGAGGTAGAGAGGTAGAGAGGTAGAGAGGTAGAGAGGTAGAGAGGTAGACAGGTAGACAGGTAGACAGGTAGACAGGTAGAGAGGTAGACAGGTAGAGAGGTAGACAGGTAGACAGGTAGACAGGTAGACAGGTAGAGAGGTAGAGAGTGGAATGGAAAGAGGAAGACACAGATACAGAGAGGAAGTGGGAGGGAAAGAGAGAGAGAGAGAGAGAGAGAGAGAGAGAGAGAGAGAGAGAGAGAGAGAGGGAGAGAGAGAGAGAGAGATATTATCTCTTGGCTGAGCAGATGTCCTTTATCTAGAAGGAAAAATTAGATTGTTTATACAGCAGCCCTTTTTACTCAGGTGAAACACCTGTTTCCACTCAACTGGCTGCCGATGTCAGTTAATGCTTCAGGGTTAGGTAGGTACACACACACACACACAGTCCACCTTTTCAACAACAACAACAACAACAATAGGGAAATAACACGGTATTCCAATTGAAGTAACTATTCCTCTCTAAGACAGTCTGAACAAGTCCACGTCATTATATCTAAACCTCCCTCTAGGCCTATCTTAGCTGAGGCTGAAACGACAGAGGTACAGGGCAGTGAGTGTGAGATGTCATTTTAAAGCGTGGGTCAAACGGCCTCTCTGGATATTGATTGGCTTGTCCTGTTTTATTACTCCTGTGGTATGTATTGCCTCCTTTATCAGAGATGCGACAGCCTCCAACACATAACTTGTGCCTCTTCGATCCACCATAAACTGCCATGGCCGCCCGCCGGTGTGCTGGGCAAAGATGAGCTTCTGTCAAGGACACAGCAGCAGTGTTCCTCAGCTCAGCTTTTTAAAGATATTAATACCCAAAGCCTCAGAGTCATCCACACACATAGCCACAATCACCTGCTACCTATCACCTGCCACCTATCCCCTACCACCTATCACCTGTCACCTATCACCTACCACATATCACCTATCACCTGCCACCTATCACCTACCACATATCACCTGCCACCTATCACCTGCCACATATCACCTATCACCTATCACCTACCACATATCACCTGCCACCTATCACCTGCCACCTATCACCTATCACCTGCCACCTATCACCTGCCACCTATCCCCTACCACATATCATCTGCCACATATCACCTGCCACCTATCACCTACCACATATCACCTATCACCTGCCACATATCACCTATCACCTGCCACCTATCCCCTACCACCTATCACCTGCCACCTATCACCTATCACCTGCCACCTATCACCTGCCACCTATCCCCTACCACATATCATCTGCCACCTATCACTTGCCACCTATCACCTACCACCTACCACCTATCACAACACCCTCTAAGAAACACTTTTTGTTCTCCTGTTTTTGGAACACAACACTCTCTTGATGCTGGAGGCTGACTGGTGATCTGCACAACTGTTGGCTAATTCATCCCCATAATCAGTGTGTGTGTGTGTGTGTGTGTGTGTGTGTGTGTGTGTGTGTGTGTGTGTGTGTACGTGTGTGTGTTTGTGTGTGTGTCCCTTCAGCCGAGCAGTGCAACAAACTGCATCTCCCAAAGCCATCCTATCACATGCAGAGGGCAATAGCAAAATGCCTGACCAGAGACAGTCAGTATACTGCAATTTAGTAGAAAATACTTACAGTATATTGTAAATAAGAATAGACTGTTTCTAAACACTTCTACATACATATGGATGCTACCATGATTATGAATAATTCTGAATGAATCGTGAATAATGATGAGTGAGAAAGTTACAGAAGGTCAAAGATCATACCCCCAAGATATGCTAACCTCCCGTTATGTGGTAATGGTGAGGTTAGCATACAGTATCTTGGCAGTAGGATCTTTGACCCTCCGTAACTCTCTCACTCATCATTATTCACGATTCATTCTGGATTATCAGCAATCATGGTAGCATCCACATGACTGTAAAAGTGGTCCTCTGTAGCTCAGCTGGTAGAGCACGGCGCTTGTAACGCCAAGGTAGTGGGTTCGATCACCGGGACCACCCATACACAAAAATGTATGCACGCGTGACTGTATGTCGCTTTGGATAAAAGCGTCTGCTAAATGGCATATTATTATTAAAATGACACAGTACATTCAGGGGTGTCAAACTCATTCCATAGACAGCCTAGTGTGTGCAGGTTTTTGGTTTTTCCCTTTCAATTAAGCCCTAGACAACCAGGTGTGGGGAGTTCCTTACTAATTAATGACCTTAATTCATCAATCAAGTACAAGAGAGGAGTGAAAACCTGCAGACACTCGGCCCTCCAGGGAATGAGTTTGACACCTGTGCAGTACATTATTTACCATTCATTTCTATTGGGCACAAAATAATCTCAAACACATCCAAAACCAACTGCAAATGCATCCAACAAGTTTGTAGAGTCACAAGCTTGATGTAGTCATTGCGTGCTAGGAATATGGGACCAAATACTAAACTTTTGACTACTTTATTTATAAGAATCTTTAGGGGTGTCAAAAAATTTGACCTCTACCTTTTTGAGAAAAAATATATTATTTGTTAAACAAAATCTCTTTCTCTGAGCAATTGTATTAGTATAAAATAATATACTTTTCTCATTGTTTTTTACATACAATATAGCTCAGTATTAAAATTATTTATTTTATACAGTCATCAGTGCAATGTTGAGGGAATCCTATTTGAGTCAGAAAAAGATACTCATATGATGGGTAAGATACACAAAACCTTGCAGAGAGCAAATCCAACTGACAATCTCTTAGAAAAAAATATAAACTATTGGAACCCAGACTTAAAATTGCTCATCTTTATCAAGGGGTTAATTATTTCGGACCCCACTGTATTGTACATCAGAAACACCTACAGTCATTCCACATCCACAAAGGAAGAGGGAGGGCAAAGGAATGCAATAACATTCTGGAATGGCATGCAGAGACAGTTTCTCTTTAAGATGAGTTGAGAGCAGTCCTCAGTCTAAATCTCCATGTCTGATAGAGACAAAGACAACTTCTCTTTAAGATTAGTTGAGAACAGCCCTCAGTCTACAGTGGCTTGCAAAAGTATTCACCCCCCTTGGCATTTTTCCTATTTTGTTGCCTTACAACCTGGAATTCAAATGGATTTTGGGGGGGTTTGATTTGATTTACACAACATGCCTACCACTTTGAAGATGCAATTTTCTTTTATCGTGAAACAAACAAGAAATAAGACAAAAAAACAGAAAACTTGAGCGTGCATAACTATTCACCCCAGACATAGCGTTTTCCTTGATGGCCAAAAAGCTCAATTTTAGTCTCATCTGACCAGAGTACCTTCTTCCATATGTTTGGGGAGTCTCCCACATGCCTTTTGGCGAACACCAAACGTGTTTGCTTATTTTTTTCTTTAAGCAATGGCTTTTCTCTGGCTACTCTTCCGTAAAGCTCAGCTCTGTGGAGTGTACGACTTAAAGTGATCCTATGTACAGATACTCCAATCTCTGCTGTGGAGCTTTGCAGCTCCTTCAGGGTTATCTTTGCTCTCTTTGTTGTCTCTCTGATGAATGCCCTCCTTGCCTGGTCCGTGAGTTTTGGTGGGCGGCCCTCTCTTTGCAGGTTTGTTGTGGTGCCATATTCTTAAAAATTTTTAATAATGGATTTAATGGTGGGATGTTCAAAGTTTCTGATATTTTTTTATAACCCAACCCTGAACTGTACTTCTCCACAACTTTGTCCCTGACCTGTTTGGAGAGCTCCTTGGTCTTCATGGTGCAGCTTGCTTGGTGGTGCCCCTTGCTTAGTGGTGTTGCAGACTCTGGGGCCTTTCAGAACAGGTGTATATATACTGAGATCATATGACACTTAGATTGCACACAGGTGGACTTTATTTAACTAATTATGTGACTTCTGAAGGTAATTGGTTGCACCAGATCTTATTTAGGGGCTTCATAGAAAAGGGAGTGAATACATATGCACGCACCACTTTTCCGTTATTTATATTTTAGAATATTTTGAAACAAGTAATTTTTTTCATTTCACTTCACCAGTTTGGACTATTTTGTGTATGTCCATTACATGAAATCCAAATAAAAATCCATTTAAATTACAGGTTGTAATGCAACAAAATAGGAAAAACGCCAAGGGGGATGAATACTTTTGCAAGTCACTGTAAATCCCCATATCCAGTGGAGACAGAGACAGAGCAGAAGGATTACATAATCCATGGACAGGGATGCCACAGCAGGACCAGCTGTGATGAATCAGCATCAGAAGGGTCCCTGTCTGGCCCTCACTACACACGGACGTCCAACATCGTCTAGGGCCCTTAGTGGGTGGATAGAGAGAGACCTGCTAGCTATAGCCCCCTGAGAAGTGCACTAGGTCACTCAAGTGCCCTCTAGCATGAGTTAATTCAGCCTGCTAGCACGCCACCTCAACAAAGAGCCACAGAGGGGAAGTGGCCAGCTAGCTAGCTAGCCCCCTAGAAAGTGGCCTTGGTCGCCCAATCCTCATGAGTGCACTCAGCCTGCCCCATCACCAGAGTGTAGGGGCAGATAGGGGGCATTAGATAGGATTATCACCCCCACTGCCCTATTTGTTTTGATGTCAGTCTTGCCACCCTCCCTCCTCTCCTCTTAGGGTCCTGGAACTGCCACACAGTCCTGGCCATCGGCGGGCAGAGCCCAGCAAATCCCCTTAGACCAAATACACACAGCCTATCATCCACACTGTGCACACACACACACACACACACACACACACACACACACACACACACACACACACACACACACACACACACACACACACACACATTGCTGACTGGAACTTTGCCAGATGAAGAGAGAGACAGGGTATGACAATATGTGTGTCAGAAAAGTGGGTGTGCTGCTGGGTGTGCTGCTGGGTGTGCTGCTGGGTGTGCTGCTGGGTGTGCTACTGGGTGTGCTACTGGGTGTGCTGCTGGGTGTGCTGCTGGGTGTGCTGCTGGGTGTTCTACAGGGTGTGCTGCTGGGTGTGCTGCTGCGTGTGCTACTGGGTGTGCTGCTGCGTGTGCTACTGGGTGTGGAAGAAGTAGAAGTGCAGCATAAAAATGTGTAAACATCATTGGACAGGAAAAGGTGCAACACTCGCTCACCATTAAACATGTGTAGTTTTACTAAACAAGTTTAAAAGGTTGACGTTGCGGCCTTCAATGGCCTTCTTCGGAATCTGAAGAAGGCCATTTGACAGTGGAAACATCAATCTTTTAAACTTGCTTAATAAAACCAAGAATTGTTTTATGGTGAGCGAGTGTTGCACCTTTTCCTGTCCAGGAATAGAAAGAGTGGAGGATAATAAAAGGGGGAGGGGTGAGACAGACAGACAGGCAGATAGACAGATAGACAGATAGACAGGCAGGCAGATAGACAGGCAGACTGGCAGGCAGACAGACAGATAGACAGGAAGGCAGACAGACAGACAGACAGACAGGCAGATAGACAGACAGACAGACAGACAGACAGACAGACAGACAGACAGACAGACAGACAGACAGACAGGCAGACAGACAGACAGACAGACAGACAGACAGACAGGCAGGCAGGCAGGCAGACAGACAGGCAGATAGACAGGCAGATAGACAGGCAGATAGGCAGACAGGCAGGCAGATAGACAGGCAGATAGACAGGCAGATAGACAGGCAGACAGGCAGACAGA
>LR778284.1:10629172-10766672 GCA_902810595.1 Coregonus sp. 'balchen' | reverse complement strand
CAGATGTTCATTGGCAAACTTCAGACGGGCCTGTATGTGTGCTTTCTTGAGCAGAGGGACCTTGCGGGCGCTGCAGGATTTCAGTCCTTCACGGCGTAGTGTGTTACCAATTGTTTTCTTGGTGACTATGGTCCCAGCTGCCTTGATCATTGACAAGAGCCTCCCATGTAGTTCTGGGCTGATTCCTCACCGTTCTCATGATCATTGCAACTCCATGAGGTGAGATCTTGCATGGAGCCCCAGGCCAAGGGAGATTGACAGTTATTTTGTGTTTCTTCCATGTGCGAATAATCGCACCAACTGTTGTCACCTTCTCACCAAGCTGCTTGGCGATGGTCTTGTAGCCCATTCCAGCCTTGTGTAGGTCTACAATCTTGTCCCTGACATCCTTGGAGAGCTCTTTGGTCTTGGCCATGGTGGAGAGTTTGGAATCGGATTGATCGATTGCTTCTGTGGACAGGTGTCTTTTATACAGGTAACAAACTGAGATTAGAAACACTCCCTTTAAGAGTGTGCTCCTAATCTCAGCTCGTTACCTGTATAAAAGACACCTGGGAGCCAGAAATCTTTCTGATTGAGAGGGGGTCAAATACTTATTTCCCTCATTAAAATGCTAATCAATTTATAACATTTTTGACATGCGTTTTTCTGGATTTTTTTGTCGTTATTCTGTCTCTCACTGTTCAAATAAACCTACCATTAAAATTATAGACTGATCATTTCTTTGTCAGTGGGCAAACATACAAAATCAGCAGGGGATCAAATACTTTTTCCCCTCACTGTACATGACACTTTCTACAAAATTCTATGGCAGCCATGTTACCGCCCCATTAACATTACATGGGGGAATATTTAAATATTGTTATGCAACTAAATGTCTATAATTATAGCAATACTTAAAATTCTAAAAGTTGTCCCAATTCTCTAAATACATGGCTCTGGATAATACCATCTCAAGTCTCTGAATTACCTTCTGATTGGCTGTATGTAAATGTAGTCATATTGCTTCCACCTATCCAATACTCTCAGATCTAACGGATAGGCTAGGGTCTAGATGTTGATTTGGAATTCAGCTAGAATTTAGTCAGTGCTCACCATGACATGGAAGTAGATGTGTTGACAGGTCTCCTCTCCAGAAAGCAGGGTCAGGTTTTGAAACAGCAGTTTGTCAGGGTCGTCCATTATGGCTCTGGGGTTGAATCGGCGCTCCCCAATGGTGGTGTTGTATGTAATAGCTAGAGAGATGAAGAAAGAGGGAACATAAGTGTTGGAAACATGTTCTATACTACACTACCGGTCAAAAGTTTTAGAACACCTACTCATTCAAGGGTTTTTCGTTATTTTTTACTATTTTCTACATTGTCGAATAATAGTGAAGACATCAAAACTATGAAATAACACATATGGAATCATGTAATAAGATAGCCCTATTTGGTAAAAGACCAAGTCCATATTATGGCAAGAACAGCTCAAATAAGCAAAGAGAAATGACAGTCCATCATTACTTTAAGACATGAAGGTCAGTCAATCAGAAACATTTCTAGAACTTTGAAAATGTATATAAGTGCAGTCGCAAAAACCATCAAGCGCTATGATGAAACTGGCTCTCATGAGGACCACCACAGGAAAGGAAGACCCAGAGTTACCGCTGCTGCAGAGGATAAGTTCATTAGAGTTACCAGCCTCAGAAATTGTAGCCCAAATAAATGTTTCACAGAGTTCAAGTCACAGACACATCTCAACATCAACTGTTCAGAGGAGACTGTGTGAATCAGGCCTTCATGGTCGAATTGCTGCAAAGAAACCACTACTAAAGGTCACCAATAAGAAGAAGAGACTTGCTTGGGCCAAGAAACACAAGCAATGGACATTAGACCGGTGGAAATTTGTCCTTTGGTCTGGAGTCCAAATTTGAGATTTTTGGTTCCAACCACTGTGTCTTTGTGAGACGCGGTGTGGGTGAACGGATGATCTCTGCATGTGTATTTCCCACAGTAGAGCATGGAGGAGGAGGTGTTTTGGTGTGGAGGTGCTTTGCTGCTGACACTGTCTGTGATTTATTTAGAAGTCAAGGCACACTTAACCAGCATGGCTACCACAGCATTCTGCAGCGATACGCCATCCCATCTGGTTTGGCCTTAGTGGGACTGTCTTTTGTTTTTCAACAGGACAATGACCCAACACCTAAATCTCAACTTTATTTATTTAACACTTTTTTGGTTATTACATGATTCCATGTGTGTTATTTCATAATGTTGATGTCTTCACTATTATTCTACAATGTAGAAAATAGTAAAAAATAAAGAAAAACCCTTGAATGAGTAGGTGTTCTAAAACTTTTGACCGGTAGTGTACATTACTTTACTTTCTATAAAGTAATGACCAGAAGCAGAACAGATTACAGCACAAAAATACAGTTGGACAAAATCCAAGAGCCACCATCGAGGAACTGAGTGACTACTCCAGAGTTGAGAGAGTTGACTAGACCTCTTGAGCCATATGGCTTTGGAAGTGATTCATTTCCAACCCACACTGTTTTAGAGGCACACTATTTATTACCCTGCGCTTTAATAGCTTGGGGAAAATACCATCAAATCCAGAGCTAATGCACATCACCCTACTGAGCATGCCAACTGGAGAGTACACTGGTCTCCCATACCTCAAACCTAATTTCTCCATTATACCATGGCATTGTTGAATGCTTCTTTCTGATTGGCTTGAAGGGCATTCTAGAGCGTGCATTATTTCCCTATAACTCATGGTATATTTGCGCGTTAGAATTCAATGGCTATAGTTAATTCTTACATGTTCTATGTTTGAGCTGCTTTTTAAAAGCAAAAGTCTAATTGAAAACATTATTGGCATTGTTGAATTCGTTTTTCATAATGGCAAGCTAGGACTGATGGTTTGGTTAGCTAAACTCCTACCACGGCAACTACTGTAGCTACAGTTGAAGTCGGAAGTTTACATACACTTAGGTTGGAATCATTAAAACTCGTTTTTCAACCACTCCACAAATTTCTTGTTAACAAACTATCGTTTTGGCAAGTCGGTTAGGACATCTACTTTGTGCATGACACAAGTAATTTTTCCAACAATTGTTTACAGACAGATTATTTCACTTATAATTCACTGTATCACAATTCCAGTGGGTCAGAAGTTTACATACACTAAGTTGACTGTGCCTTTAAACAGCTTGGAAAATCCCAGAAAATGATGTCATGGCTTTAGAAGCTTCTGATTGACATCATTTGAGTCAATTGGAGGTGTACCTGTGGATGTATTTCAAGGCCTACCTTCAAACTCAGTGCCTCTTTGATTGACATCATGGGAAAATCAAAAGAAATCAACCAAGACCTCAGAAAAAGAATTGTAGACCTCCACAAGTCTGGTTCATCCTTGGGAGCAATTTCCAAACGCCTGAAGGTACCACGTTCATCTGTACAAACAATAGTACGCAAGTATAAACACCATGGGACCACACAGCCATCATACTTCTCAGGAAGGAGACGCGTTCTGTCTCCTAGAGATTAATGTACTTTGGTGCGAAAAGTGCAAATCAATCCCAGAACAACAGCAAAGGACCTTGTGAAGATGCTGGAGGAAACAGGTACAAAAGTATCTATATCCACAGTAAAACAAGTCCTATATCGACATAACCTGAAAGGCCGCTCAGCAAGGAAGAAGCCACTGCTCCAAAACCGCCATAAAAAAGCCAGACTACGGTTTGCAACTGCACATGGGGACAAAGATCTTACTTTTTGGAGAAATGTCCTCTGGTCTGATGAAACAAACATATAACTGTTTGGCCATAATGACCATCGTTATGTTTGGAGGAAAAAGGGGGATACTTACAAGCCGAAGAACACCATCCCAACCGTGAAGCACGGGGGTGGCGGCATCATGCTGTGGGGGTGCTTTGCTGCAGGAGGGACTGGTGCACTTCACATAATAGATGGCATGAGAAAGGAAAATTATGTGGATATATTGAAGCAACATCTCAAGACATCAGTCAGGAAGTTAAAGCTTGGTCGCAGATGGGTCTTCCAAATGGACAATGACCCCAAGCATACTTCCAAAGTTGTGGCAAAATGGCTTAAAGACAACAAAGTCAAGGAATTGGAGTGGCCATCACAAAGCCCTGACCTCAATCCTATAGAACATTTGTGGGCAGAACTGAAAAAGTGTGTGCGAGCAAGGAGGCCTACAAACCTGACTCAGTTACACCAGCTCTGTCAGGAGGAATGGGCCAAAATTCACCCAACTTATTGTGGGAAGCTTGTGGAAGGCTACCCGGAACGTTTGACCCAAGTTAAACAATTTAAAGGCAATGCTACCAAATACTAATTGAGTGTATGTAAACTTCTGACCCACTGGGGAATGTGATGAAAGAAATAAAAGCTGAAATAAATCATTCTCTCTACTATTATTCTGACATTTCACATTCTTAAAATAAAGTGGTGATACTAACCGACCTAAGACAGGGAATTTGTACTAGGATTAAATGTCAGGAATTGTGAAAAACTGAGTTTAAATGTATTTGGCTAAGGTGTATGTAAACTTCCGACTTCAACTGTATCTATTAAACTTGCTAGCTACTTCGGTGGATGTTGAACACATTTCTAGTGGCAAATGTGTTAAATAATGTCTGTCTACCATTGTGTCATGTCACACTCAATATGACGTAGGCCAGGGCTAGTCAACACCCGGCCTGCGGGCCAAAACCGGCCCCAAAGCTGATTTGATGTGGCCTGCCAAAGTTGTCTTATAGGCTATGTAAGGGATAATCAAGGTATAAAAGGTATAATCGGATAATCAGAGCACACCTTCCACGTAGTTCATTATTTTCCATTGAACGCATAGCCCGTCGTTGATTATCCCTTACATAGCCTATAAGACAACTTTGGCAGGCCACATCAAATCAGCTTTGGGGCCGGTTTTGGCCCGCAGGCCGGGTGTTGTCTAGCCCTGGCCTACGTCATATTGAGTGTGACATGACACAATGGTAGACAGACTACAGATGGTTATAGAAGTCATGGGGTGCTCTTTCCATTCCCATCAGATGCTGCGTGTTACCTAAAGCACATTTGGAGACGTACAGTATCTCTTTTCTCAAACTCTATTCTTCCTTGTACAGTCGAACACAACAGACTTGCAACCCCAGCAGCAGCCCATCTGACAGATGTTACTAGACCAGACATGATAATGAGGGGAAAATCAAATCAATGTGTTCCACTGTTCAGTCTCCCCTAAACGTCCAACCGTCCCTGCGGAGGACAAGACAACATTCTGAGGCTTCTTCCTATTGGTTTGGCCCGTCTAACATATTTGACAAAGACAAAGTTCGGGAGGTTAACCTGAAACATCCACTCTTCAATCCCTCCTCAGCCTGCCTCCTATAGTCCCACACAAGGGGGAAAACTTGAGCCACCAGGCCTCGACTTTTAAAACAAATTGTGACACAGAGACCAAATTCTGACACAGAGACCTTGCCGACAGTGGCACGGGTGGGCCACTGTCGGCAAGACAACACCTCAGTGCCATGGTAACCGAACTGGTCTCCAGGGAGATTCTGGGCTCGCGGCAGAAGTGTGGGGTATCCATGTCGGGTTAACCGCAGCCTGACAACCATTGTTTGTATTGTCACCATATAAATTAAATGAGTGGACAGAATGCGTACTATTTGAAGGGAAATGTACATATGCTAGGCTAATTGACAGTCAGAGGCTAGGATAATCCAGATCAGCTATCATCAGATGTAGCAGTTGGCATAGCATGCCCGCAACCCCTCTGTAGCCTGCAGCATATGTGTTTGGCAGATGGACTGATATCCTAAATCGTCACTGATAGCGAGGAAACATTTTCCTGTGGCTCTGCTCTGGGGTAAGTAGCCATCACCATTTCACTTAGTGAGCCAACAACAGAGCGGTGTGACTGACTCAACAACGACCAAGCAGAAACATTGAGGAATACACGTCTGGGAGAATGATGAAGGATATTGATTTCAACTATGAATATCTGAACAGCATTACTTCTAGTGCTTCCTGATTCTTAGACAATGTGTAGCAGTCCCCTGTAGCTCAGTTGGTAGAGCATGGCGCTTGCAACGCCAGGGTTGTGGGTTTGTTTCCCACGGGGGGCCAGTATGAAAATGTATGCCCTCACTAACTGTAAGTGGCTCTGGATAAGAGCGTCTGCTAAATGACTACAATGTAAATGTAAAAATTTTCAATTTTGCTCCAAATATAAAACAGTCTTGGAAAGGCTAAGCTTTGCTCCAAACATAAAACAGTAGGAGATCAACAGTAGAGTTAATCAAGATTTCAGTTTCGCCTGAAAGACAATGAGGTCCTCTGCTGACTGCACAGTGGCAGCACAACAGTGAAGAAACTTCTTCCTGAATATAAATAATGCTTTTTGGCTCCACTGGGCTTTTTGCTTCGTTTTATTTGCTTAGTTCCCATTCCCATAAAAGCAGCAAGCAGTGGGCGGCTTAAACAGAACCCATATTATGAGAAGTGCAGAGAAAGAGTTCAGCAACATCAGCAATATCTCAAGGTAGTTGGAGTCAATCTGTAATCTTCTGCACTGAAGCTATGATCAGTAGAAGGATGCAGGCTACATTATAGTCCGGAACACTCACCCACTCCCTGTGTAGGAGGTATGGCTGTCCGGGCGGTGACGTTTAGACACACTATGGCTGACATGCAGGTCACTTCCTTGCCTCCCCTCTCGCAGTCCTTCACAAAGATGTTGATCTTGCTCGGTTCAAACCTGATGTTGGCGTGAATTCGGACGACACTGCGAGACCTGCAGATAAACCATACACAGTGTTATGATCATAAATGTAGTTGAGTATATGCTCCACATACATACAGTACCATAGAAACAGTAGAACACTTGTTAATATCTAAGTAACCTACCATAGAAACAGTAGACCACTTGTTAATATCTAAGTGACCTACCATAGAAACAGTAGACCACTTGTTAATATCTAAGTGACCTACCATAGAAACTGTAGAACACTTGTTCATATCTAAGTGACCTACCATAGAAACAGTAGAACACTTGTTAATATCTAAGTGACCTACCATAGAAACTGTAGAACACTTGTTAATATCTAAGTAACCTACCATAGAAACTGCAGAACACTTGTTAATATCTAAGTGACCTACCATAGAAACTGTAGAACACTTGTTAATATCTAAGTAACCTACCATAGAAACTGCAGAACACTTGTTAATATCTAAGTGACCTACCATAGAAACAGTAGAACACTTGTTAATATCTAAGTGACCTACCATAGAAGCACGGCTGCCCCCAGGGAGCCCACTGCCAAGTCCACCAGGCCATCCTCGTCCATGTCCATATTGCCATGGATACTACGGCCAAAGTAGCGCAGGCCACTGGCCATGTCTAACGCAGCTATCCTCTGTTTGTATTTACGTAGAATCCTGTTGCGTTGGCTGAAGAAGACGTAGATAGCTCCTCTATGGTCATCCTCCAGTGGGGCCCCCACCACCACGTCGTTGAAGCCGTCCCCGTTCAGGTCAGGGACCGGGGCCAGCGAGGAGCCGAACCGAGCGTTCTGACCACGGTCCTGGATCTCCAGCGCTCCCTCCAGGATGAAACGATTCTGAAGAAGGAAATAGGATAGGATGATGTACTTTTTGAATATTTCTGGTACATGGGATAGAGTGAAATTTTGCTTGGTAAAGGTTGTGTCATGTGTCATGTGCCTGTCTATTCAATTATGCATATGCAAATGTCTATCCTATTGGTTGGTAGGACTCTCTTTGTAACTCCGTACTTAAAGAGTCTTTGGTTGAAAAACCTTGATGCTGTCAGTTAGCCTATGGTGTGTTACGTTGCAACATTGAGCCCAATCTGAAGAAACATTCGAGGGGTAACACTCATGAGTCATGACAGAGAAGATCACAGAGGAATGAAGTTGGATGACTGGGGTGAGTTACTCACAAACATAAACAACCTCTCACAGTACATATAAACTATGTCTCACAGTACATATAAACTATGTCTCACAGTACATATAAACTATGTCTCACAGTACATATAAACTATGTCTCACAGTACATATAAACTATGTCTCACAGTACATATAAACTATGTCTCACAGTACATATAAACTATGTCTCACAGTACATATAAACTATGTCTCACAGTACATATAAATTATGTCTCACAGTACATATAAACTATGTCTCACAGTACATATAAATTATGTCTCACAGTTCATATAAACTATGTCTCACAGTACATATAAACTATGTCTCACAGTTCATATAAACAATGTCTCACAGTACATATAAACAATATCTCACAGTACATATAAACAATATCTCATAGTACATGTAAACAATATCTCAGTACATATAAACAATATCTCACAGTACATACATTGGGGGAAAAAAGTATTTAGTCAGCCACCAATTGTGCAAGTTCTCCCACTTAAAAAGATGAGAGAGGCCTGTAATGTTCATCATATGTACACGTCAACTATGACAGACAAAATGAGAAAAAAAAATCCAGAAAATCCCATTGTAGGATTTTTAATGAATTTATTTGCAAATTATGGTGGAAAATAAGTATTTGGTCAATAACAAAAGTTTCTCAATACTTTGTTATATACCCTTTGTTGGCAATGACACAGGTCAAACGTTTTCTGTAAGTCTTCACAAGGTTTTCACACACTGTTGCTGGTATTTTGGCCCATTCCTCCATGCAGATCTCCTCTAGAGCAGTGATGTTTTGGGGCTGTCGCTGGGCAACACAGACTTTCAACTCCCTCCAAAGATTTTCTATGGGGTTGAGATCTGGAGACTGGCTAGGCCACTCCAGGACCTTGAAATGCTTCTTACGAAGCCACTCCTTCGTTGCCCGGGCGGTGTGTTTGGGATCATTGTCATGCTGAAAGACCCAGCCACGTTTCATCTTCAATGCCCTTGCTGATGGAAGGAGGTTTTCACTCAAAATCTCACAATACATGGCCCCATTCATTCTTTCCTTTACACGGATCAGTCGTCCTGGTCCCTTTGCAGAAAAACAGCCCCAAAGCATGATGTTTCCACCCCCATGCTTCACAGTAGGTATGGTGTTCTTTGGATGCAACTCAGCATTCTTTGTCCTCCAAACACGACGAGTTGAGTTTTTACCAAAAAGTTCTATTTTGGTTTCATCTGACCATATGACATTCTCCCAATCCTCTTCTGGATCATCCAAATGCACTCTAGCAAACTTCAGACGGGCCTGGACATGTACTGGCTTAAGCAGGGGGACACGTCTGGCACTGCAGGATTTGAGTCCCTGGCGGCGTAGTGTGTTACTGATGGTAGGCTTTGTTACTTTGGTCCCAGCTCTCTGCAGGTCATTCACTAGGTCCCCCCGTGTGGTTCTGGGATTTTTGCTCACCGTTCTTGTGATCATTTTGACCCCACGGGGTGAGATCTTGCGTGGAGCCCCAGATCGAGGGAGATTATCAGTGGTCTTGTATGTCTTCCATTTCCTAATAATTGCTCCCACAGTTGATTTCTTCAAACCAAGCTGCTTACCTATTGCAGATTCAGTCTTCCCAGCCTGGTGCAGGTCTACAATTTTGTTTCTGGTGTCCTTTGACAGCTCTTTGGTCTTGGCCATAGTGGAGTTTGGAGTGTGACTGTTTGAGGTTGTGGACAGGTGTCTTTTATACTGATAACAAGTTCAAACAGGTGCTATAAATACAGGTAACGAGTGGAGGACAGAGGAGCCTCTTAAAGAAGAAGTTACAGGTCTGTGAGAGCCAGAAATCTTGCTTGTTTGTAGGTGACCAAATACTTATTTTCCACCATAATTTGCAAATAACTTCATTAAAAATCCTACAATGTGATTTTCTGGATTTTTTTCCTCAATTTGTCTGTCATAGTTGACGTGTACCTATGATGAAAATTACAGGCCTCTCATCTTTTTAAGTGGGAGAACTTGCACAATTGGTGGCTGACTAAATACTTTTTTTTCCCCCACTGTATAAACACACTCAGGAACAAAAACATATGCACAAGGGGAATCCATCAACAACAGACATAGTGGCTAAGGAAATGGAGTCAAGTTATACATCTGCTATCTCCTGTGCTGCGGCCGGGTAGCCCCATGCCCCTCGGGCTTCTGGGATATCTCAGTCATCCATCGATGATCTCCCTCAAATGGACAGCCCTCCATTTATTTACACAACTCATAATGAGACATAGAGACATTCCCACGGGGGCCCAGTATGAAAATGTATGCACTCACTAACTGTAAGTCGCTCTGGATAAGAGCGTCTGCTAAATGACTAAAATGTAAATGTAAATTGTTGCCTTAAACTTTCCCCTTCAATCTTTACAGAAGCTTTCATTTGTTATTCCAAATTCATTTAGGAAAGTAAACAAGACATTTTGGAAGGCTTTGTTTTTGTTGACATAAATAGACCAAAAATAACTAACAATCAAAGAACTGGGGAGTTTGAGTTTTGCATTTGAAATCAGCTGAAAACCTCAAGCTGCATTGTTGTAGGGTCTAACACATTTTATATCCCAAGGGGGAAATCTGATTTCCCCAAAACATTGTCAACATGAGGGATGGGTGATTCATCCGAGTGTCACATGATCAAAGGCAAACATGGCTTCTGGATGTTTCTTTAGGGATGTTTCTGTCGAACTTTGAGTATTCACAGTGGGTGTAAAGTCAGTCGGAAAATATCTGTATCTTTGAATATAATTTAGTTTCCCCCCAGTCTGGAAAAAGGTACAATCCCTCAGCATTAAGACAGTCTGGGAGCCAGTATTTGAGGCTATCGTTAGCCATGCACATCATCACTCTCCCGGCTGTCCCATCTTCCTCCCTAATCTACAGCCTGTGGACGGCTGAAACATTACATCACTTGTTTTTTCAGTTGTCTTTTTAAAGGAAAGTGGAGGACGAGGGAAGGAGAGGGTGACGTGGTACACACAGTTGTGTAGTCACCAGGGTAGTGTGTGTGTGAGTGCGTGTGCATGTGTGAGAGAGGGGGGAGGATCATACTCAGTCGGGTTTATTTGAAACATATGGTGATTTGTGGTGAGACCATCACAGTCATTCCACAGTGGCCCATGGGGGCTTATTGGTAGAATGGAAGGCCACCTCTCTGTCACTTACGTTGACCTAAACATTCAATTGCTTTTAGACACAACACCAATTTTGTGTCCTTAGTTGGGGGGATCCCTTGTCTTAGTTTATTATTTTTTTGTTGTTTGGGGAACCCTAATGCTCAAGCCCCTATCAGTCCCCCAGTCCATAGCTCCCAGAGAGAGAGAGAGAGAGAGAGAGAGAGAGAGAGAGAGAGAGAGAGAGAGAGAGAGAGCTGTGGCCATGCTGAGACCTGGCTGGCTGTGTGAGTCTCATAACAACACAAATTCCTCTGCAGTCATTAAGAAGCCCCCTTCCTTCTCCAAATGACTGGCTGGTAATTCAGTTTGAAGTGGTGAATGCTTTCCTACTGAGTTCACTGTGCACTTGTACACCAGGCATCTAATGAAGATGGTGTGCTGGCGCAGGGAGGGAGGGTGTTCATTTGATCTGTGTGACGGCAGGTGCCCAAAGTCTGGTAGACTGTTTGTGCTGTGCCAGTGGGTTAACTAACCCTAATCAAGGCTCTGGAAGGTCTGGTCTCTGGTCTGGTGGTATAATGTACATGCAAGGCATAGGGATAGTTTGGCTCTATGTGTTCTGGTCGAGGTGTTTCGTATTCTGTGCTGACCCGGTTTTAAGTGTGTTTGGTAACGGGATCTGGGGTGTGTGTTTAAGTGTGTGCGCGTGTGTGTGTGTGCACACGAGTGTGACGTGTGTGTGAGCATGCTAACATCTGTGCATGAGTGTGTGCGCGTGAGTGTGTGTGAGCATGCTAACATCTGTGTGTGTGTGTGCACACGAGTGTGACGTTTGTGTGTGTGTGAGCATGTGTACATCTGTGAGTGAGTGAGTGTGTGTGTGAGCATGCGTACATCTGTGAGTGAATGTGTGTGTGAGCATGCGTACATCTGTGAGTGTGTGTGTGTCTGTGAGCATGCGTACATCTGTGAGTGTGTGTGTGTGTGAGCATGCGTACATCTGTGAGTGTGTGTGTGTGTGTGAGCATGCGTACATCTGTGCGTGAGTGTGTGTGTGTGTGTGAGCATGCGTACATCTGTGAGTGTGTGTGTGTGTGTGTGTGTGTGTGAGCATGCGTACATCTGTGAGTGAGTGTGTGTGTGTGTGTGTGAGCATGCGTACATCTGTGAGTGTGTGTGTGTGTGTGTGTGTGTGTGTGTGTGTGTGTGTGAGCATGCATACATCTGTGAGTGAGTGTGTGTGTGTGTGTGAGAATGCGTACATCTGTGAGTGTGTGTGTGTGAGCATGCGTACATCTGTGAGTGTGTGTGTGTGTGAGCATGCATACATCTGTGAGTGAGTGTGTGTGTGTGTGAGCATGCGTACATCTGTGTTTGAGTGTGTGTGTGAGGGAGTGTGTGTCTGCATGTCCACCCACCAGCTCAGTCACTCTATAGATGTACACCTTGCCCTTCTCCCAGCCTCCACTGAAGAACATGGGCGCTGCCACCAGGAGGTTGTCTGTCACTCCGTCCCCATCTATATCCACCGGGGAGATCTCACTCCCATAGTACGACCCAATCTGAAATATAACCACACATCCAGACCCTGGATCAAGAACAATAAAATAATAATCTGGTTATTTCGCAGACACTTTTATCCAGAGTAAACACATAGTGTATTGCATATTCAGTAGATATGGTCCATGTGGGAATCAAAACCATTACTCTAGTTGACACATAATGCTCTAAAAACACCATGCTAACCAACTGAGATCATTAAGATCCCCACAGTCACCACATCCTTCACACATGCTATCACACATGCCTTGACCACATCATAAAACCCCCAGCAAACGTCATTAGCATTCATTAGCATAGCATTCCAGTCATCATCATCGTTCAGGTAACAGACCCAGATGTTTCCCATATAGGTTAATTGGCCCCACAAAACAACCCAGCCGTTCATCTCAATGCAACAACCAGACTTGGGTTCAGATGCCATTCGAACTTTCAAAATACTTTTACCGTTTGCTTTAGCCTTTCTGGAGTGCCAATGATTTACAGTTTTGCAACTATTTCATTGGTTCCATTGCATCAGGCAAGCTCAGACAAGCCCAGCTATAGTCTTTGAAATGATGGCAAATAGTATTTGAACCCAGGTCTGTTCCTCTCAATGAGTGTCCTTATGGATCTCTCTGCCTCTTCTATGTTTAGTAACCTCTTAGCTGGTGTTGTTTACTGTAGCTGATGATTTGGAATGTGTGTGTTTTGAATTAAGGGGTCGGGAATGGGATGGGAACACATGGGATCTGTGTAATATTGTTGGCTACATGGGGGTGTGAGAAGGGTGTCTAGACTCGGTTTGTCCCAGGTCTTGGAAGCACCAGTAGTGCAGACTATCATGGGCTGCCAGATTGGGTAAAGGACTGGAAGGAATACTGTGATGATGGACTCAGATGGTGATGGGTTGCAAGATTGAGGAGGGTCCATGTGCATAAGGGACTATCAGGGTCATTGATGGTGTCTTCATATGTCTTTTAAAGAGAGAGTATGCAAGTGTGAGCTTGTGCTATACCACTGTGTAACTGTTCAGCTTATGGTTGGAATTTAGGACTTGGGTTGTGGCTCAGGATAGTGTTGTGGCAAACAAAACACATGATTGTGTTAATCGAACAGGTCGTAGACGTGTTTTAAAGTCCCAGTTAAAAAGACAGTTTGGGAAGGCCAGTTGTTGATTCTACCTGTTGTCCTTTGAGGGAGTGCAGGATGGTGAGGTTACCAGTGTTCTTCAGGGTGAAGATGATGACCTTGCCAGTATGGTTGAACCGTGGTGCCCCGGCCACGTACAGCCGACCGTTCCTGGCCGACACCACTGATGTTACTGTGTAACCTGGACACACACACACGCACACGCACACATGCACACACACACTTGTTGAGTCCAAATGATTAAATCATTAATTATTGAAAGCCAGTGTATTCACTAAACCCAGTGATTGAGGATTCTCATAATTGCTAAATCAGCCTAATGTTCTCCTATCTGTCACACTCTCAGTTTTTGTTGACCTCCTATGTATTCCCATTTCATTGCCCAGTTGTCTTGAACTGTTTCCTCAGATCACTGAAGCACAAAGCCTGTTCCTCATATAATATCTGGGAGGAATGTCAACTAATGTTACAGTGTGTGGTGAAACCCACACTCTCTTCTCTGCGCAACATCACGATCAAATGGGCCAAATAAAGGCATACCAGTGTGTGTGTGTGTGTGTGTGTGTGTGTGCGTGTGCATGTGTGTGATTCACCATAGGCCACTGTAATCCCTCTGGTTGGGTTGTATGAACTGCATGAGCCAAACCTGATTTATAAAAAGCAACTATCCTGTCGACTTTGTTTAGAAACAAAGTTCAATGGCCTCACTAGGGTGAGTCTCTCTCTCTCTCTCTCTCTCTCTCTCTCTCTCTCTCTCTCTCTCTCTCTCTCTCTCTCTCTCTCTCTCTCTCTCTCTCTCTCTCTCTCTCTCTCTCTCTCTCTCTCTCTCTCTCCTTTCCCCATCCCTCTCTCAGTGAGCATGTCCAGACTCATGCCTCTGCCCCATATTCCATAATGAGGCTGGAATGGCTTCTGTGGGCAGGCAGGCAGGCAGGCAGGCAGGCCAGCGGCTGATGGGAAAAGCAGAGGGCCGTACAGGCAGGAGGAGCGGTGGTAGGGTAGAGTGGGATGGGGTGGGATGAGGTGGAGTGGGATGGAGTGCAGTGGGAAGCGATGGAGCAGTGGACTGGTTTCTAGATAGGGCTGCAGCGAGGCCTGGTGCTAAACCACTGGGGTTTCCCTGTGCCTGCCACATGTCTATCCAGTGAAGAAGGGGGAGAGATGGAAGATGGAGATAGGGGATAGAGAGAAGGAGGGGAGAGGTGGAAGATGGAGATAGGGGATAGAGAGAAGGAGGGGAGAGATGGAAGATGGAGATAGGGGATAGAGAGAAGGAGGGGAGAGGTGGAAGATGGAGATAGGGGATAGAGAGAAGGAGGGGAGAGGTGGAAGATGGAGATAGGGGATAGAGAGAAGGAGGGGAGAGATGGAAGATGGAGATAGGGGATAGAGAGAAGGAGGGGAGAGGTGGAAGATGGAGATAAGGGATAGAGAGAAGGAGGGGAGAGGTGGAAGATGGAGATAGGGGATAGAGAGAAGGAGGGGAGAGGTGGAAGATGGAGATAGGGGATAGAGAGAAGGAGGGGAGTTAGGGGATAGAGAGAAGGAGGGGAGAGATGGAGGAGGAAGAGGGGTGAGAGAGCGAGAGAGAATGTAAAGAGAGACAGTAAAGGCGAAGAGATGGAGGAAGGTCAGACAGAGGATGAGGGATCTACCCAAACCAAACACCTCTGTGAACAATCCTTTAGATCGTCAATTCCTCCCTCACCTAGGTAGGCACCATGGTTCTTCAGCTCCTCTGGGAATTCCTGTGAGTAGGAGGACTTGAGTGGGACCACCTTCCCCTGTCGGGTCTCCTTCAGGACAGCTCCATTCCAGTCGTAGGCCCCCGGTGCCCCCACCAGGATCCCATCCTGTAGGGACAGACAGCAGACAGGCACTTAGTGTGAACATAAAAACATATTGTGACATTGTGTGTGTGTGTGTGTGTGTGTGTGTGTGTGTTGTGTGTGTGTGTGTGTGCTTGTCCCTCTAGTCCCCAGGCTACAATCCCCAGCTTCCCTCTAGTCCCCAGGCTACAATCCCCAGCTTCCCTCTAGTCCACAGGCTACAATCCCCAGCTTCCCTCTAGTCCCCAGGCTACAATCCCCAGCTTCCCTCTAGTCCACAGGCTACAATCCCCAGCTTCCCTCTAGTCCCCAGGCTACAATCCCCAGCTTCCCTCTAGTCCCCAGGCTACAATCCCAGCTTCCCTCTAGTCGCCAGGCTACAATCTCCAACCTCATTCTAGTCCCCAGGCTACAATCCCCAGCTTCCCTCTAGTCCCGAGGCTACAAACCTCAACCTCATTCTAGTCCCCAGGCTACAAACCTCAACCTCATTCTAGTCCCCAGGCTACAATCCCCAGCCTCATTATAGTCCGCAGGCTACAAACCCCAACCTCATTCTAGTCCCCAGGCTACAATCCCCAACCTCATTATAGTCCGCAGGCTACAATCCCCAACCTCATTCTAGTCCCCAGGCTACAATCCCCAACCTCATTCTAGTCCCCAGGCTACAATCCCCAACCTCATTCTAGTCCCCAGGCTACAATCCCCAACCTCATTATAGTCCCCAGGCTACAATCCCCAACCTCATTCTAGTCCCCAGGCTACAATTCCCAGCCACCCTCTAGTCCCCAGACTCCAGCACATATATTTTTGCAGAAACTCCACCCAGACATGTGTCTGCATTAAGAGTTTGAGTTTATTCACGCATTCTGCCAACAATAGCTTAAAAAACAATAAATGAGTCAAAACGTAAGTCTGCCTAGCCACATTCATTATATTTTCCTTCATTCTCCTTTCAAATGGATTTTAAAAGCCATTGGAGATATTTGAGAGGATAATAAATGAAGCTTGCATGGATCCTCCAAATTATTAAAGCGTTTAGCCAAACGCTCTCTCTCACACACAAACACGTGTTCCATCACCTGTATGCAGCACACTACGTAATATGAAATAATGTTGATGAGAAACGTTACAGGTTCATCATCATCATAGGTTACAGTAGGGGCATTTTTAGGTCTTTGTTACCAAACAAACACTGTCACCAGTAACCACAAGCACGTGAGAAGAAGACAGCGTACGGGCCGGCAAGTCTTCGACAGTGGACATTTGGTTCGTCCTACTCAGTTTTATAATTACAGTGTTCCCCCGAGTCTAATCTCTGCCCAGCCACGCATAATATGTAGATGGCACATTTTCCATAGGTTAGCTACCTGTTAGCATACGACTGACGGAACACTCTTGGACTACTTCTCGACCGCTTCCTGGGACATGGAAACGTCTAGCTCACTGAGCGACTGATTTCACAGACTGACCCTACGTCAGTTTCTGACAGCTGTGTGGTGCTAGACTCTGTGGGTATCTGTTTTGGTGGTGGTGCACACCGTTTCCATGGTGATTGAGCCCCAAATAATCCCCACTTCATAAACTTGTGACCTATTTCTAGTGCCAGTGTACATAAGGACATGGCTGTACCATGCTGAGCACTGGGTTGGTTGGTTTCTCTAACTGGGCATAGCGAGAGTGAAGCTAGCCAGTTCTGTGGCAAAATGGTTGTGAAGCTGGCCAAGAGATATTTGTATTTATTAAGACTTAGTAGAGCCAATGGTGGCGTTCCTGGCCGTCGTCTTCTTTTTAAATAGTTGTGCATCTCAGAAGATCGCTGTACCTTATGAATGTGACTCCAGAGATGTTATACACCTCTCCAGGCTTGTTGTGATCTGAAAAACTGCAATAAAGACGACCTGGAACATGTCCATTCTCATCGTCCAACCTGCGGTCATTTACACACACAACTGTGTGTGAAACAATGCCTTATATCTGGGAATCACTTTTCAACATTATTACTCTGAGATGGAGCAAGCCATAGCAATAAACAAATTGATAGATATCTGGCTAGCTGGACTGCATTGGAGAATAGGATGTCTGGGTATGTAGGACTTGAGCAGAATCAAGCTGGCAAACTCCACATTCAACAAAACCATCTGGTCTTTTGGGACAGTTTTTCTCCTTTAAGGTTCCTGAAGTCTTTCCAACAAGTTATCCTACTCTCAACACTCGGGTTGCCTTTGTTGAGAAAGTGCTATCCCTGGAATCCAGCCTTCTGGAGTACGGAATTTCCAGCCATCCCAGTCACCCAGCTGCAGTTTTCCTATTTATTGTTTTAAGAAAAAGGGATATATTTATTGTTCCCTAGTCAGGTTGTGCTTCAACTGTAGCGTGGAACTGTAAAATCAAAGCTATTGCGTCAGCAAACCTGAATCTGGGACGCAGATGGAGAGAGAAAAAATAAATGAAGAGCGGTACATGGGGGAGGATGGGGACAGCAGGTACATGGGGGAGGATGGGGACAGCAGGTACATGGGGGAGGATGGGGACAGCAAGTACATGGGGGAGGATGGGGACAGCAGGTACATGGGGGAGGATGGGGACAGCAGGTACATGGGGGAGGATGGGGACAGCAGGTACATGGGGGAGGATGGGGACAGCAGGTACATGGGGGAGGATGGGGACAGCAGGTACATGGGGGAGGATGGGGACAGCAGGTACATGGGGGAGGATGGGGACAGCAGGTACAGTAGAAAACAGGAGTTGGACAGACACTTGCGGATACCTCTTCAGCTGTGTCAAGCCCAAAGCCAACACACCTGCCCCTATCAAGTCTGAATGCAACCAAAACTTCCAGGAAAAACACCCCAACGTTTTACAACTCTCTCGTGAGACCTTCTCTGAGCCTTCTCTGCTACGATATGACTCCCTGGGGACTTAACAGTGTTTTATTCCCATCTCTGGAAGGCCTGTCTCGTCAGTGAGGGGCCCCTAAATCAGGATGACCTCAGCCTCTGGGGCCACACAGCAGGCCCTCCTGGGGGCCTGGAGAGTGAGGGATGGGATGGAGGAATGGAAACCTGTCAAAAGTAGAAGAAAGTGCAGACGTGTGTGTGTGTGGGGGGGGGGGGGGAACTCACCTCCACAAAGTGTGAAGAGAAGCCAGCCTGGGACATCTGGAGGCCAAAGGCCGTCCCGTTCTTATTGGTCCCTGTAGAGGAAGATCAGGTGAGTTCAGGAAGAAGAAATTACTTGGGTCTAGTTCACAGGACAGCATAGAATCCAAAGGTGTTTTAGCCATAAGCGTAGTAGTAGGGTCATGGTGGTATAGACATTTCTAACACATTGATATAGTCGTTGTACATGTTGGCTTGTAGAACATCACAGTCTAGAATGGGCTGAGTGTATAACTCAATGACCTACCTCAGAGTAATGCCTAAATGTTGTGGCTGTCTTTACAGATGGTTGTTTTACAGCATTATATGGAATACCCTACCTTCCAAACTGAAGATCCTATCCCCAAGCGCGTCCACAATGTCCTTCAAGGCAGACTCGTCAGTCACCTTGAAGAAGTGCTTGTCATCGGGGTCACTGGCGATATACTTGATTTCATTCAGGAATGCCTCTGGGTTGATTCCACGCCGGTTGTAGTAGCCAAGCACCTAGGGACAATCAGGCAGAGACATCAATCACCAGACTTTGCTGTAGAGTGCCCTAGATAGAGCCATCTCACATATGAACTGTGACTCAAAAATCCTGTTGCCCACACAAACCAATGGGTTTGAAAACTGGCACACTTTAGATAGACTTAGAAGTTTAACCAGAGAAGGGTGGTTCCAACTTCCAATCCTTTGGTGGACTGTGTCCCTGCTGCCTGCTGTCACAAATTCCAGCTGTCAGCAACCAAATGAACTCGGCACCTCCCTTCTCTTCTCAGATGCCCATGGCCTGGTTTGACTGGGCCCCCTCACCTCATCATCTATGGGCTGAATAAGCTCAGGAGAACCCCGTGCCAAAGCGCTATCAATCAAAGTGTTCTGTGGGCTAGGAAAGATCATTCACACCTTCAACCACTTGGCTGGCTGTGTATACGTTCTGAGAGGGCACTTAACAGTTTGAGCTCTGTATAAACCTCTGTACTCTTTCGAGCACTGGTGAAGCTCACATCACATCCATGAAGTCACATCCCAATGTGCGTTAAAAGTGTATATGTCCCAAACCACAAAAAGTTAACATTGTCTGACATTAACTGTAGCCACCTTGTCATTATGGAGGCACGTAGCAGTATTATGGTAGCTAGCAAAAGAGAGTAGATGCAGCAGCTGACTAACTGTAAATGCATTTAATAACTATAGCTAGCCTACTTGCTAGCTGTCAGTTAATTGTGCTAGTTAGTTAAATGTGGGGTGAACCAATTCACTTATTGGCAGTTAGCTAGTTAGTTACCGCTCCTTCTCTCTTTGCTAGCTACCGTAACATTGCTTCATGCCTCCAAAAATAACCAGGTGTCTCCACTTATGTTTACATTTTGTGGTTTATGACATTTTGATAACTTTTTGACATCAGAGCAACGGCAGTGGAAAAACAAGGGAGAGAGGACAGGAAGGAGACAGAGAGGGTGACTCATAGCGATGGTGTAGCGGGAGAGAGGACAGGAAGGAGACAGAGAGGGTGACTCACAGCGATGGTGTAGCGGGAGAGAGAAAGGAGACAGAGAGGGTGACTCACAGCGATGGCGTAGCGGGAGAGAGGACAAGAAGGAGACGGAGAGGGTGATTCACAGCGATGGTGTAGCGGGAGAGAGAAAGGAGACAGAGAGGGTGACTCACAGCGATGGCGTAGCGGGAGAGAGGACAGGAAGGAGTCAGAGAGGGTGACTCACAGCGATGGTGTAGCGGGAGAGAGAAAGGAGACAGAGAGGGTGACTCACAGCGATGGCGTAGCGGGAGAGAGGACACGAAGGAGACGGAGAGGGTGATTCACAGCGATGGTGTAGCGGGAGAGAGAAAGGAGACAGAGAGGGTGACTCACAGCGATGGCGTAGCGGGAGAGAGGACAGGAAGGAGATGGAGAGGGTGACTCACAGCGATGGCGTAGCGGGAGAGAGGACAGGAAGGAGATGGAGAGGGTGACTCACAGCGATGGCGTAGCGGGAGAGAGGACAGGAAGGAGATGGAGAGGGTGACTCACAGCGATGGCGTAGCGGGAGAGAGGACAGGAAGGAGACGGAGAGGGTGACTCACAGCGATGGCGTAGCGGGAGAGAGGACAGGAAGGAGACAGAGAGGGTGACTCACAGCGATGGCGTAGCGGGTGATGCCATCCTTCTCGCTGTCCTCAATGGCCTGCTGAAGGTCAGGGCTGTCATGTGACTCCCCGTCAGTGATCACGATCATCACCTTCTTGGCGCCTCGTCGGGCTCCTCGCTTGAATGCTTCTGAGCTGTGGCATGTGATTTATTCAATTCATATTTGAAAGGTTAAAAGTTTATAGCCAAAAAGTGGGATTTGAATAATAACCCCAGAATAAAGTTACAGTGTTTAAAGTTTTGTTCTAGTCTTCTATTACTATTACCTAATGTAATTTTACCATACTTTACTGTATGTCATTATTGTTGTATTTGTTGTAAGATACAATAGATAGACAACTTTAAATTCTAAACTGATTTAATATTAGGGATATTTCTGATGTAGTTTCATATCAGTTGGGGAGTTTTACCGAGCGACGTTGATGCCGAGTGCCGTGTTGGTCTCCTCTCCGCCTCGCTGGTGGATGTTGCTTGCTCTCTTCACCACCTCCTCCACTGACTTGTAGTCATTCAGATGGAACTCGTGCACCACCTTCTCCCCATACTGCACCACTCCAACCTGGACAACATCACGCACATGCATTATGACATGTTTAACTCCAGGTCTGGAGGGACAAATCACGTCTGGTTTTCTTTCCACTAATCAGCAACTTAGACTTAGACAACTTCATTCTTTGGCAGTCCAGGCCTGGAGTTGAACCATGAAAACTTCAGGCATCATTTATTTCAACCAGGTTAGCCAGAGTGACACATTTCCCATAACTCACCTGTATCTGGCCTGGTCCGATGTAGAACTTCTGTAGAATGTTGATAAGAAAGGATTGCACCTCCGTCCAGGGGTAGATGGAGTTGGAACCATCCAGAACAATCACTATGTCCATGTAGGTCTCGCACCCTAGCAGAGAAAGACAAAAAATATAATGTCTTGAGCAATGGGAAACAGTATAATGCATTAGAATCAATAATGACTTATACTTATGGAATGAGATCCATAAAACATTGCCAAACAGGAAAGGGAAGTGCTCTGTACTTACTCTGGAAGGCTGGAGCTATGGTTTTGGAGAATTTGAAGCTGGCGTTGACCCGGGAGCATATCCCAGTGCTGTAGTATGAGCTGCCACACTCATAGGACCATAAGGGTCCACAGGCCTATACAACGCACAATAAAACACAATCAGCACAGCAAGACCACCCTGAGACATGTACTGTGTACCATGGGCCTACGCTGGATGAAAAGGTCAACAGGAACAGTTTTTTTTTTGGGGTTCTTCACCACAGGAGGTTGGTGGTACCTTAATTGGGGAGGACGGGCTCTTGGTAATGGCTGGAGCGGAATTGGTGGAATGGTTTCACATACATCAAAACACATGGTTTAATGCCATTCCATTCGCTCCGTTCCAGCCATTATTTTCAGCCGTCCTCCCCTCAGCAGCCTCCACTGTTCGTCACGTACCCCTGAAATTGACCACCAAGTTAGTCTCTGTGAAAACCACACATGATGGCACCATACTTTTGATAGACTGTGTGTTCACCACTAACCACAAAGCTGTTGTCTTTGGGGTTGGTTGTCAGGGTCATCCCCAGCCTCATCTTGTCTTTTCGCTCGGCGACATTGGTTAGAGATATCCTTCCTTGAGGAACAAGAAAAGAGAGTGTTCAAAGAAACAACAATGTTTATTCTAATAGCTTGATGTTAATACAGCTTTTGAAGACTTTTGCGTATATTTTTCACTTATGCTATGTACCGGCGGCAAGTCGCTTCACAAGCTTCTGCAAAACCACTGACTACAAATAAAGGCAATATAATGGCAGTTAAGAAGATGATACTAGATCTCCCAACTAAAGGACGAACACCTGTCCTTTGAGGCAGCGTGCAGAGCTTTTTACTGCAGTGGGCTAAATCAGTGTCACACAGAGTGTTTCTCGGTAGTCTTAAACAAATCTACTCTGAAACAAAAGTATACACCTCACACACATGGTTATGGGCTTTAAAAAGAAGACACCTGTACCATGTCAGATATAGAGCTGAAATGTATTACATTTTATCCCAATACTACAATTTCTATGGATCACAGAAGACTGAAATATAACAAAACCGTTTGACATAGAAACAACGGATTTTCAACAAAAATGTTGTAAAAAATTATTTAAAAATATTAACATTCCACCCATGAGGCCACTAGAGGGAGATTTGGTCATTTGACTGCAGGAAAGGACTATGCGCTTCTGGGAACTAGGTTCGTTAAAGTTGTCAAGCCAGGCGCAGCAGTGTCTACATCATACAATATCTGCCAGCTAGTTCACACATCTTGCTGTGTCTCTCTGTACAACACGGTACAGATGGGTCTCATCTGAGGAAACATGTGGACGTGTGGTGTGATGCCTAGGAGGATACAGATGTGGAAATGTACATAAAACTGTTAAAGGTGGAATGAACAGCATGGTCCCCAGATTTCACTCCCACACAACCTATGACACACATATAAGGCACGTACTGTGCACATACACACATTACACATGCACACACTCTAATGGCTACAACACACACACACACACACAGACACACACATGCACACACACACACACAGACACAGACAGACACACACGCACGCGCACGCACACACACACACACACACACACACAGACACACAGACACACACACAGACACACACACAGACACAGACACACACGCACGCACACACACACACACACACACACAGACACACAGACACACACACACATCCACACACAGACACACAGACACGTACACACAGACACAGACGCACGCACGCACACACACACACAGACACACACACACCCACACACACACACACACACACACACACACACACAGACACACACACACAGACACACACACACACAGACACACACACACACACAGACACACAGACACACAGACACAGACACACACACACATCAGTCTCATGGGGCCCAATAGGTGTATGTCAGTCTGTGAGAGTTGCTAGTTATACTGCACCTAGGTTGAGTTTGGAACAGCTGCCGTTGGACCGTTTGCCCAATGGGCATTTGTACACATCCCCTGTCTGGTGGTGACCATTGGTTTCATATGGAGCTCCCACCAATAACCTGTGAAACATTAAACAAGACAGTCGGAAAACACAATTAACTTAATTGCATATTATACTTTTTTTTGTATTAATAGTATTAGTTGTGATAATATAGTGATAACATTGAAGGCACTTCTAGTGACGTTACATCTGATAAGAAAAAATGAAGTGAAAGACATGGCATTTAAACTCTGCTAGACCGATTTATCTGACTGGAATGTCTTTGCTAACTCAGCAAATGCAAACCCAGTGAGTAGTAGAGCAGGTATTTGAAACACTCGTGGTCTTCCTTGTTTGTGACTGGCTGTGTTCCTGTGGGAGCATGTTAACATCTCCCCTGACCCCAGACTGACACGCTCATAAACACACTGGCCTAAACACTGGATCCACTCCACATTGACCCTGGGAAGTTTATATCTCTGTATCCCTCTCTCTCGCTGTCTCTCTCTCTCTCTCTCTTTCTGTCTCTCTCTCTCTTGCTCTCTCTTTCTTTTGCTTTCTCTCTCTCTCTCTCTCATGGTCTCTCTGTGGGAGCATGTTAACTTCTCCTCTGACCGCAGACTCTTTCTCGCCCTCTCTCTTTGGCTCTCTCTCTGCCTCTTTCTCTCTCTCTCACCCTCTCTCTTTGGCTCTCTCTCTGCCTCTCTCTCTCTCTCTCTCTGTCTCTCTCTGTGTCTCTCTCTCTCTCTCTGCCTCTCTCTCTCACACACACAGAAAAAGAGATAGAGAAAGCAAGAGGTAGAGAAAGAATGGAGAGCCGGAAATTGTCATAGCGGCTAGTCGGATACACATGTGACTGAATGACTTCCAAGGGGCCAAATACCACCTACATGTACTACCACGGGTCAGCTAAGGCAGCTGCATGCTAACTGAATATACCCAATGAGGAGGCATTTCACCTTGAAACAATATAGAGGTCACCATGAGTTCTCCTTGACTGAAACACAAGCAGGCTCAGAGTTCTTTGGCCATGACGTAGAGCTCAGGGGAAGATAGTTCAGCACTCGACTTTGGGGTTGGACATCAGTGCTAGGTCAGGATGGTCTTGTAAATGCCAGGGAAGGCTTTCGATGACTTAATGTGGTGGAGCATGTAAAACGCTCTGTGTTTACCTCAGGGCTGGGTGGACAGATAAAAGGGAGATATAATCCTCCTGAAGTATCTGAGATAGAAGGGCTCTTTGTATGCTTGGGTAGGAACAAGAGACTGTTGCCAAAACGTTTATGTGACAGTATGAAACCACAAAATGCAGATAGTTTTCTTGATTATCTCTTGATGTTTCAACTTGTAACTCAATGTCTTGGTACATGAAGCTCTTACAGTGGGGAAAAAAAGTATTTAGTCAGCCACCAATTGTGCAAGTTCTCCCACTTAAAAAGATGAGAGAGGCCTGTAATTTTCATCATAGGTACACGTCAACTATGACAGACAAATTGAGGAAAAAAAATCCAGAAAATCCCATTGTAGGATTTTTAATGAATTTATTTGCAAATTATGGTGGAAAATAAGTATTTGGTCACCTACAAACAAGCAAGATTTCTGGCTCTCACAGACCTGTAACTTCTTCTTTCAGAGGCTCCTCTGTCCTCCACTTGTTACCTGTATTAATGGCACCTGTTTGAACTTGTTATCAGTATAAAATACACCTGTCCACAACCTCAAACAGTCACACTCCAAACTTCACAATGGCCAAGACCAAAGAGCTGTCAAAGGACACCAAAAACAAAATTGTAGACCTGCACCAGGCTGGGAAGACTGAATCTGCAATAGGTAAGCAGCTTGGTTTGAAGAAATCAACTGTGGGAGCAATTATTAGGAAATGGAAGACATACAAGACCACTGATAATCTCCCTCGATCTGGGGCTCCACGCAAGATCTCACCCCGTGGGGTCAAAATGATCACAAGAACGGTGAGCAAAAATCCCAGAACCACACGGGGGGACCTAGTGAATGACCTGCAGAGAGCTGGGACCAAAGTAACAAAGCCAACCATCAGTAACACACTACGCCGCCAGGGACTCAAATCCTGCAGTGCGAGACGTGTCCCCCTGCTTAAGCCAGTACATGTCCAGGCCCGTCTGAAGTGCATTTGGATGATCCAGAAGAGGATTGGGAGAATGTCATATGGTCAGATGAAACCAAAATATAACTTTTTGGTAAAAACTCAACTCGTCATGTTTGGAGGACAAAGAATGCTGAGTTGCATCCAAAGAACACCATACCTACTGTGAAGCATGGGGTTGGAAACATCATGCTTTGGGGCTGTTTTTCTGCAAAGGGACCAGGACGACTGATCCGTGTAAAGGAAAGAATGAATGGGGCCATGTATCGTGAGATTTTGAGTGAAACCCTCCTTCCATCAGCAAGGGCATTGAAGATGAAACGTGGCTGGGTCTTTCAGCATGACAATGATCCCAAACACACCGCCCGGGCAACGAAGGAGTGGCTTCGTAAGAAGCATTTCAAGGTCCTGGAGTGGCCTAGCCAGTCTCCAGATCTCAACCCCATAGAAAATCTTTGGAGGGAGTTGAAAGTCTGTGTTGCCCAGCGACAGCCCCAAAACATCACTGCTCTAGAGGAGATCTGCATGGAGGAATGGGCCAAAATACCAGCAACAGTGTGTGAAAACCTTGTGAAGACTTACAGAAAACGTTTGACCTGTGTCATTGCCAATAAAGGGTATATACCAAAAGTATTAGAGAAACTTTATGTTATTGACCAAATACTTATTTTCCACCATCATATGCCAATAAATTTCATTAAAAATCCTACAATGGTGATTTTTGGATTTATTTTCCTCCATTTGGTCTGGTCATAGTTTGACGTGTACCTAGTATGAAACATGTACAGGCCTCTCATCTCTTTTTCAGTGGGAGGAACTGCCACACTTGGTGGCTTGACTAAATAGCATTTTTTCCCACCACTGTATAGGTGATGACAAAATTCACCTGATACTCCTCATATATAGACACAGATCTCTTCAAAGTTTAGCATATGATATCTTTAGATCAGGCACCAACACATGATTACCATCATGCAATATATTCATATATTGTTTTACAAGAGCTTCTAAAAGTAGCCTAAGCTGTAAACCACAAGGAACCCGTGTAGCCCAACACAAACCCATTGCTACTCAGGATAGTGGCATGCACAGGAGCAATTCACTCACCAGGGCAGAGGTGTCCCAAAGGGAAGGGACAACATTTACATTTAACATTTACATTTTAGTCATTTAGCAGGCGCTCTTATCCAGAGCGACATGCAGGAGCAATTAGGGTTTAAGTGCCTTGCTCAAGGGCACATCGAGAGATTTTACCCGCTAGGCTAACTGCCAACACTTGACACCCCTTTATAGCAAAACCAGACCTCCACCAATGCACTGCCTGGAGTTATGGGTCAACCACATGAACCTCTGTAGTTTCATAACATGTCTCCATCACATTGTTCCATGATTTAACATTTTAGATGTGTGGTATACAAAATGGTGGTATAATGGTTACCTTAGCAAAACATGACACTTGACATCAACATCCTCAGTCATCTAAAACAACTATGATAGCTTGACTTGAGATTATGACATCATGCAATATTCAATTAGTAAACTGATATCATAAGTGCAGGTTATGTCAACTGAAACAGAAGCTTTGTATGTCACTGAATGTTTGAATAAGGTAATGTTTGAATAAGGTAATGTTTGAGTAAGGTAATGTTTGAGTAAGGTAATGTTTGAATAAGGTAATGTTTGAATAAGGTAATGTTTGAATAAGGTAATGTTTGAATAAGGTAATGTTTGAGTAAGGTACATTAATAGCACTGACTTTGCTGATAGCTACTTTATTGAGGAAAAATGTATACTGAACAAAAATATAAATGCAACATGTAAAGTGTTGGTCTCATGTTTCATGAGCTGAAATAAATAATCCCAGAAATGTTCCATTTGCACAAAAAGCTTATTTCTCTCAAATGTTGTGCACACATTTGTTTACATCCCTGTTAGTGAGCATTTCTCATTTTCCAAGATAATAATAATATAATAATATGCCATTTAGCAGACGCTTTTATCCAATGCGACTTACAGTCATGCGTGCATACATTTTTGTGTATGGGTGGTCCCGGGGATCGAATCCACTACCTTGGCGTTACAAGTGTCGTGCTCTACCAGCTGAGCTACAGAGGACCACTTGACAGGTGTGGCATATCAAGAAGCTGAATAAACAGCATGATCATTACACAGGTGCACCTTGTGCTGGGGACAATAAAAGGCCACTCTAAAATGTGCAGTTTTGTCACACAACACAAAGCCACAGATGTCTGAGGTTTTGAGGGACCATGCAATTGGCATGCTCCTGCAGGAATGTCCACCAGAGCTGTTACTAAAGAATTGAATGTTAATTTCTCTACCATAAGCGTCATTTTAGAGAATTTGGCAGGAAGTCCAACCTGCCTCACAACCGCAGACCACGTGTAACCATGCCAGCACAGGACCTCCACATCTTGCTTCTTCACCTGCGGGATCGTCTGTGACCAGCCACCCTGGACAGCTGATGAAACTGAGTAGTATTTATGTCTGTAATAAAGCCCTTTTGTGGGGAAAAACTCATTCTGATTGGCTGGGCATGGCTCCCCAGTGGGTGGGCCTATGCCCTCCCAGGCCCACTCATGGCTGCACCCCTACCCAGTCGTGAAATCCATAGATTAGGGCCTAATTCATTTATTTCAATTGACTGATTTCCTTATATGAACTGTAACTCATTTAAATTATATATTTGTTCAGTATGCTTACTATTTACATTTGTTTTACATTTTAGTCATTTAGCAGATGCTCTTATCCAGAGCGACTTACAGTTAGTGAGTGCTACATTTTCATACTGGCCCCCCGTGGGAAACGAACCCACAACCCTGGCGTTGCAAGCGCCATGCTCTACCAACTGAGCTACAGCGGACTACTATGACTGAGATATGTGATTATCCCACCTAGCTATCTTAAGATGAACGCACTAACTGTAAGTCACTCTGGATAAGAAGAGCGTCTGCTAAATTACTTAATGTCAAATGTATCATGTAGACAAATGTTTATGTAGGAAATGTCGAGAAATATGACTTAAAACTAAAAGATTACTCAGCTTTTTTCAAAAAGTATCAAATGTCACAAATGTACATTGCATTTATTTACATTGAAAATATAGCATCAAAATATATGCAACAATTCAGACCGTAGCCAAAGAGTGAAGCTGTTAACTGGGATGCTTGGACAGTCTATGGCAGCCAGACTAAGACATGTGGTGAGGGGACTGCGTCTGGGACCAACTGTCCAAGTCTCACAGACTCAGGAAATGATTTTCACCTCTGGAGCTCCAGCAGTGCTCATATTTTCATAGCTATTAATATCATGATTATTGCTGAAGTTACTGCTGTCCTTTGGCACAGTGTGATACTGTAGATTGAGAAAGTTCAGACCGGGACAGGGCTACCTTCAGAGAAAGGGGACCATTGTTTCCCTTTGACTTGAAGGTCTCCTTTAACTCCCAGTCAGTTTCATGAAGAGCTGTTAAGACAATCATCGCTGAACATTCATTAGGGTCAAACGCTAGCCATGTAGCATCTTTGCGGATACGGTAATGGTGTTAAACGAAGTAACCTGACCCTAAATGGACTGCCAGGACGTATTCTCCCACAGTTACTGAGGAATGCAGGATTTGGTATTTGTGGAAGCACCATACTAGAGCCGAAGACATTAATGCGCTAATGTCTTTCACATTTGGAGGAGGAAGGAAAGACGTTCATGCCGCGAAACCGTACCTCTGCCCTAAACACGGGTCTGCGTGCAACTTCAATGACATAGCTCTCTCATCACATTCCATGTGCATACGTAGACAGGATCTGAACGGCTTTAGCCCAAATTTGCCAATCCCAAAAGTAGTAGTACTCAGCAACTTGCACTCTGTGTTTCATAAGAGCTCTGTCAAGTCATTACATAACCTAATAACTCTGCGGTAAGATTAAAATCTTTCAACCAAGACGTCCAGACCAACTTTAAGCAAAAAGGACATAAGATACGTGCTGTAGGTTTCCCGGATCTAGATTAAGCATAGTCCTGGACTAAAAAGCTTGCTCCATGTAGAATATTGTAGAAGTGTTCACACAATGCAGATGTCAAAAACTATACAGTCAAGTTTTTTGCTTTGTCCTTCAGCTTCAACAGCTTCAGTTTCAACTTTCAATGAAAGCTGAAGGTTCAGATAACAGACAACAGTATTTAAACCGAATGTCTGAAGATTGGCTGAGGAGTGGCTGAGGATTGGCTGAGGAGTGGCTGAGGATTGGCTGAGGATTGGCTGAGGATTGGCTGAGGAGTGGCTGAGGATTGGCTGAGGATTGGCTGAGGAGGTGGCTGAGGATTGGCTGAGGAGGGGCTGAGGATTGGCTGAGGAGGGTCTGTGGATTGGCTGAGGAGAGGCTGAGGATTGGCTGAGGAGAGGCTGAGGAACAGATGATGAACAGCTGAGGAACGGCTGAGGAGTGGCTGAGGATTGGGCTGATGGAGGGGGTCTGTGGATTGGCTGAGGATTGGCTGAGGAGGGTTGCTTGAGGATTGGCTGAGGAGGGGCTGAGGATTGGCTGAGGAGAGGCTGAGGAACAGATGATGAACAGATGAGGAACGGCTGAGGAGTGGCTGAGGATTGGCTGAGGATTGGCTGAGGAGGGGCTGAGGATTGGCTGAGGAGGGTCTGTGGATTGGCTGAGGATTGGCTGAGGAGGGGCTGAGGATTGGCTGAGGAGGGTCTGTGAATTGGCTGAGGATTGGCTGAGGAGTGGCTGAAGATTGGCTGAGGAGAGGCTGAGGAACAGATGATGAACAGCTGAGGAACGGCTGAGGAAAGGCTGAAGAACTCCCTGCATCTCTAAGTGTTGCGTGACTCGTGACCACGCCAAGGTGGAATGTCAGGTCTCAGCTGGAGCGACCCGGTGCCATGGCAGGAAAACAAACAGAGGGAAGAGAGAGTGGGAGGTGTGGAGGAGAAACCGGTATGTGGGCCCATTTATCCACACAACGCTCTCACATGGGGCTACTCTTGTGGCCTCTCCAGAGAGTGGCTGCTCTATCAGAATGTTTAAAGATCACACAGTCCCGGACGGACACGTTGGACAAACAGATATTCTTGAAATGGCTACCTTTCCCCATGTTGACATGTTGTTCAAGGACAGCATCTGTCAGTTGACGTTTGAAGGATGCCTCAAGGTTAAAAGACGTGGAAAGAGTCGGGTCACACTTTATTTGGACAGTCCCATATAGATGATCTACAGATGGTCATACTATCAACAAACTATCTGTTGATGATAAGCAACTGCTTGGACTTGGTTAGAAAGAGTAGATACGGCAAAATATCCTCCGTGTTATATCACTTTCTCAAGAAACTATAGACTGGAAAAAAAACTGAAGTCAGCAGAAGATTCCCAAGATACTGTAAGAAAGTAATGCTTTTTTCCACAGAATCTCCACAGAAAACCCATGGTTCCACAGACACTTTATTGCATTGTCCCGAGAAGGGTTCTTGCTCAAGCCATTCTACTGGCAAATGGAGATCAGGTAGTGCTATTTTCTGCTGTTAGTCCTCAGGAAGGCGATCTCTAAACTTTCTGGGTCATAAAAGGCTCATTTATAGAGTCATTTCCAAGCTGAGTCTGAGACTGTGATGTTGTTCCTATCCAAATACCAAGCTGAGCTTTCCAGAAAATCAGACAGCTCTTTGTAAGACTGGAAAAGTCAACAGAGCTATGGTATTTGGCACAGAGGCTAATGGGAAATGTCATTCGTTGTTTCAATTTAAATTCCTTTGAACGTTCCCCCAAAGTGAAAGTCCTTGACTGGAAACCATCATGTAGCTGAAACCTTATAATGACTCTTCATGATTCAATATTCAGTTAAAATACATAAATTAGATGAAAAATTGACTTGCCAGTCTTAAAGTAAATCAATATAAATTATGCAAACAATACCGTACAAACTGTAACATTAGTCTCAAAGACAATATTTCTTAACTGCCTGCGCTGCTCACAATTTCCTAGCAATGCAGTAAATTTCTCCACAAATCATGGTCATGATCACAGATACTGTCTCAGCCTCCAGTATCTATGCTGCAATAGTCTATGTGCGGGGGGCTAGGGTCAGTCTGTTATATCTGGTGTTATTCTCCTACTTATCCGGTGTCCTGTGTGAATTTAAGTATGCTCCCTCTAATTTTCCCTCTCTCCCTCCCCTCCCGGAGGACCTGAGCCTTAGGACCATGCCTCAGGACTACATTTACATTTACATTTACGTCATTTAGCAGACGCTCTTATCCAGAGCGACTTACAAATAGGACTACCTGGCCTGATGACTCCTGGCTGTCCCCAGTCCACCTGGTCATGCTGCTTCTCCAGTTTCCACTCTTCTGCCTGTGGCTATGGAACCCTGACCTGTTCACCGGACGTGCTGCCTTGTCCCAGACCTGCTGTTTTCAACTCTCTCTCTCTACCGCACCTACTATTTCAACCTCTAAATGCCTGGCTATGAAAAGCCAAGTGACATTTACTCCTGATGTACTGACCTGTTGCAACCTCTACAACCACTGTGATTATTATTTGACCCTGCTGGTCATCTATGAACGTTTGAACATCTTGGACAAAAATCTGTCCTTAATGGCCATGTACTGTTATAATCTCCACCTGGCATAGCCAGGCCTCTCACCAGAGCCTGGTTCCTCTCTAGGTTTCTTCCTAAGTTTCTGCCTTTCTAGGGAGTTTTTCCTAGCCACCGTGCTCAGAGCCTGGTTCCTCTCTAGGTTTCTTCCTAAGTTTCTGCCTTTCTAGGGAGTTTTTCCTAGCCACCGTGCTCAGAGCCTGGTTCCTCTCTAGGTTTCTTCCTAAGTTTCTGCCTTTCTAGGGAGTTTTTCCTAGCCACCGTGCTTCTACATCTGTATTGCTTGCTGTTTGAGGTTTTAGGCTGGGTTTCTGAATAGCACTTTGTGACATCTGCTGATGTAAATAGGGCTTTATACAGTGGGGGAAAAAAGTATTTAGTCAGCCACCAATTGTGCAACTTCTCCCACTTAAAAAGATGAGAGAGGCCTGTAATTTTCATCATAGGTACACGTCAACTATGAAAGACAAATTGAGAAAAGAAATTCCAGAAAATCACATTGTAGGATTTTTAATGAATTTATTTGCAAATTATGGTGGAAAATAAGTATTTGGTCACCTACAAACAAGCAAGATTTCTGGCTCTCACAGACCTGTAACTTCTTCTTTAAGAGGCTCCTCTGTCCTCCACTCGTTACCTGTATTAATGGCACCTGTTTGAACTTGTTATCAGTATAAAAGACACCTGTCCACAACCTCAAACAGTCACACTCCAAACTCCACTATGGCCAAGACCAAAGAGCTGTCAAAGGACACCAGAAACAAAATTGTAGACCTGCACCAGGCTGGGAAGACTGAATCTGCAATAGGTAAGCAGCTTGGTTTGAAGAAATCAACTGTGGGAGCAATTATTAGGAAATGGAAGACATACAAGACCACTGATAATCTCCCTCGATCTGGGGCTCCACGCAAGATCTCACGCCGTGGGGTCAAAATGATCACAAGAACGGTGAGCAAAAATCCCAGAACCACACGGGGGGACCTAGTGAATGACCTGCAAAGAGCTGGGACCAAAGTAACAAAGCCTACCATCAGTAACACACTACGCCGCCAGGGACTCAAATCCTGCAGTGCCAGACGTGTCCCCCTGCTTAAGCCAGTACATGTCCAGGCCCGTCTGAAGTTTGCTAGAGTGCATTTGGATGATCCAAAAGAGGATTGGGAGAATGTCATATGGTCAGATGAAACCAAAATAGAACTTTTTGGTAAAAACTCAACTCATCGTGTTTGGAGGAAAAGAATGCTGAGTTGCATCCAAAGAACACCATACCTACTGTGAAGCATGGGGGTGGAAACATCATGCTTTGGGGCTGTTTTTCTGCAAAGGGACCAGGACGACTGATCCGTGTAAAGGAAAGAATGAATGGGGCCATGTATCGTGAGATTTTGAGTGAAAACCTCCTTCCATCAGCAAGGGCATTGAAGATGAAACGTGGCTGGGTCTTTCAGCATGACAATGATCCCAAACACACCGCACGGGCAACGAAGGAGTGGCTTCGTAAGAAGCATTTCAAGGTCCTGGAGTGGCCTAGCCAGTCTCCAGATCTCAACCCCATAGAAAATCTTTGGAGGGAGTTGAAAGTCCGTGTTGCCCAGCGACAGCCCCAAAACATCACTGCTCTAGAGGAGATCTGCATGGAGGAATGGGTCAAAATACCAGCAACAGTGTGTGAAAACCTTGTGAAGACTTACAGAAAACGTTTGACCTGTGTCATTGCCAACAAAGGGTATATAACAAAGTATTGAGAAACTTTTGTTATTGACCAAATACTTATTTTCCACCATAATTTGCAAATAAATTCATTAAAAATCCTACAATGTGATTTTCTGGATTTCTTTTCTTCATTTTGTCTGTCATAGTTGACGTGTACCTATGATGAGAATTACAGGCCTCTCTCATCTTTTTAAGTGGGAGAACTTGCACAATTGGTGGCTGACTAAATACTTTTTTCCCCCCACTGTAAATAAAATTTGATTGATTGATTGAGACAGACACACAGACAGCCAGCCAGACAGACAGACATACATTGACACACAGACAGACAGACATACATTGACACACAGACACACAGACAGACACACCGACAGACACACCGACAGACACACAGACAGACAGACACACAGACAGACAGACAGACAGACAGCCAGACAGACAGACATTGACACACAGACACACCGACAGACACACAGACAGACAGACACACAGACAGACAGGCACACCGACAGACAGCCAGACAGACAGACAGACAGACACACAGCCAGACAGACACACAGACAGACACACAGACAGACAAACAGCCAGACACACAGCCAGACAGACAGCCAGACAGACAGACAGACAGACACACAGCCAGACAGACACACAGACAGACACACAGACAGACACACAGCTAGACAGACAGACAGACAGACAGACAGACAGACACACAGCCAGACAGACACACAGACAGACACACAGACATACACACACACAGACAGACAGACAGACAGACAGACAGACAGACACAGCCAGACACACAGACAGACAGACACACAGACAATGTACACAGTAACACCTATTAGAACAGTGAAAGTCTCCCCTCTCAGGTCACCCATGCTGCCACAGCCTGCCACAAGGTGTCATGACGTTGGTGAACACACACGGTTCTCCAACGGGTAGCCGTCTGCTACATCAAAGACACACGTCAACATTGAAAAAAACTCAACTTCAGTACCACTTCTCAAACCCTCACTGCCCGCTGAATTCTTGGCATCACAGACTCATTCATCAACCCTTGAAAAAAGGCCAAGACTGGGACCCCCACGACATTTGCACAATGCGAGCTGTGTTAACTGGGGGTCTGCTTCCCACATCACATGCATGCTGCTGCGTTCAGGTTTCAGCTGATTGATATCTGGGGCAGTGGTCTGGGTGTTGGGGGTCTTGGACTAAACACATGCCAGCTCAACCTCTGTGTAGTGACCAGAGAGTGGATTCCTGAGTGGCACGCAACGCTGATAAGTCTACCCAACACTAACCATCTAGTGGACGTCTACCAAACACTAACCATCTAGTGGACGTCCACCAAACACTAACCTTCTAGTGGACGTCACCCAACACTAACCATCTACTGGACATTACTGAAAGCCAAGAGGGATTGCCAACCACCACCACCACGAAGAAGAAGAAGAAGAAGAAGATGAAGAAGAAGAAGAAGAAGAAGAATTGGATACAATGTTACAATCCTTTAAAGAGATGACTGTATTAATTCATCAAGCACTGAATGTTGCAAATGTTTCTCTAACTGTGTGTAGTTATGTAGGACAATCATTACAGAAGTTGGTAGACATCCAGTGTTATCTAGTCATATTTGTGTCTCATGGGCTAGAAAATACAAAGATCAGTGATGGCAAAAATGTCCTCAAGATACATGTGAAATTATTCAAATCAAACCTAAGTAATACAAAACATTCCTAAGCATCATTTCATTGATTAAGCATGCTGACAACAGTTGTGAGGACACATTCCTCCCAGGTTCCGTTCTGGTCCGTCAACCTGGCTGACACACTAAGATGATGTGAAAGCAGTCTTCAGGCTGCTGTTTGCTATACGCAGTAACATTGGCCTTGAACAGACGGAATAATTCTGTCTTCCGCCTCGCGATGAAGCAGAGAGAAGCTCACACACTCCCTTCAGATCCTTGGACTCCTTTGCCTCACAAACCACTGCTGCCTAGCTAGTGTTGCCAACCTCCCTCCCACCATCACCATTGAAACACTCACCCCGCTATGCTCCTGAAATCAGTAAATAACTGGGTTGGCTGTGGGCCGGCCTGGGAGCTGCTATCAGACACACCACTAGCGTTTGCTGGCCCAGAGTCCTTAGCGCCTCTGAACGTAATTTGTGAACAGAGTGCTCACCGATTTTACACGTAGAATCCCGTGAAAAATTGAGCGGGATTCTAAAGCGGGTTGTACCTAAAAACCTTTTTATTACAGTGTTAACGTGTTATTACAGTGTTATCCAGCCTTTATTAACATGTAACTAATGTGTAGTTACTGTGGAACAATCTCTGATGTTTTAGCGTAACCCCCTAGCGAAGGTAGAACCATGTCTTTTCTAGTTAATCCCAACAAAGGTTTCCTCAGTTTAACAACCAGTCATTTTAATTATAGTTCCACAGCATTACACTTGAAAAACAGTATGAAAATATAATGTTGTAAACCCTGGAAGGACTTCCATGAATCCCATTCCAAACTGTATTACGCCTGGAGCCATTTTGTTTATAAAGAACACAGCCAAAGTTGTTGTGCCTCATTCCAATATGTCTGTGTTTATCTGTCCCAGCGGACAGTTACCTCAGACGTGTGAGTCCTCTCTTGAGAGCTATATTCTGCAAGTCAACCTCATCAGACCTTTTCTATGGGACAAGTTGGCATGGTAGGCTGAGCAGCATTCTACGCCAAAAATACATTGGACTTTCAGCGTTTCTGTGGGTTTGTACCTGACAGTGTCCCAAGCATAATGTTAAGTGAACACGTCGATCATGTCGACCAAGAATGTGTACTTCATATTGTGATGCTTGGCTGCCATGGTTGGCCTGCCATTTCATGCTCTTCAGAGCATCTGATTAAACCCCACTGAGTCCAAACCAGTGACACCAACTGCAGTCGCTCTTCTTCATCTTGTAGCTCCAACTAGCACCATGGTAACACATACTGCTCCCTATCCTGTCTCGTTGCAGCGCAGACACACACAAAACACTTTCTATCTCATTAACGCACACACACACACACACACACACACATACAAACACACACACACACACACACACACACACACAGCAAGATAGCATGGGTGAGTTGCCAAGAACAGACATAAAATACCATATCTAAATCACCATGGGGCTGTATACACACTTCCATATAATTAACTGCACTGTATTTCCTCCAAACACTAGTGCCATTGTATTGGGAAACCTGTACTCGGTGAACCAAGGGTCAACTCCTATATTGACTGGGCTGGCCACTGTTCCTCCCAATGTGGGAAACCAGATAGGTAGCTATACTAAACATATTGCCTGTAGACATTAATTCTTCTCCATATTCTGCAGTATGTGTGTAAAATATTCTCCATAGGGTACAGTATGTGTGTAAAGTATTCTCCATATTCTGCAGTATGTGTGTAAAGTATTCTCCATAGGGTACAGTATGTGTTTAAAGTATTCTCCATAGGGTACAGTATGTGTTTAAAGACTTTTCCATAGCGTACATTATGTGTTTAAAGTCTTCACCATAGGGTACAGTATGTGTTTAAAGTCTTCTCCATAGGGTACAGTATGTGTGTAAAGTATTCTCCATAGGGTACAGTATGTGTGTAAAGTATTCTCCATAGGGTACAGTATGTGTGTAAAGCATTCTCCATAGGGTACAGTATGTGTGTAAAGTCTTCTCCATAGGGTACAGTATGTGTGTAAAGTCTTCTCCATAGGGTACAGTATGTGTTTAAAGTATTCTCCATTGGGTACAGTATGTGTTTAAAGACTTCTCCATAGGGTACATTATGTGTTTAAAGTATTATCCATAGGGTACAGTATGTGTTTAAAGTCTTCTCCATAGGGTACAGTATGTGTGTAAAGTATTCTCCATAGGGTACAGTATGTGTGTAAAGTATTATCCATAGGGTACAGTATGTAGGTAAAGTATTTTCCATAGGGTACAGTATGTGTGTAAAGTATTCTCCATAGGGTACAGTATGTGTGTAAAGTATTCCCCATATTATACAGTATGCGTGTAAAGTATTCTCCATATTTTACAATATGTGTGTAAAGTATTCTCCATAGGGTACAGTATGTGTGTAAAGTCTTCTCCATAGGGTACAGCATGTGTGTAAAGTATTCTTCATAGGGTACAGCATGTGTGTAAAGTATTCTCCATAGGGTACAGTATGTGTGTAAAGTCTTCTCCATATTCTATAGTATGTGTGTAAAGTATTTCTCATATTCTACAGTATGTGTGTAAAGTATTCCCCATATTCTACAATATGTGTGTAAAGTCTCTCCATATTCTACAGTATGTGTGTGAAGTTGACCAGTTCAGCATTGTAGTGGATCCAGATCACTCAAGGATGCCAATGTGCTGGTCTGAGGTAAACATGATGCAATGGATGACACCCCTGCAATGCACACACGCACGCACACACCCACACGCAAATAAACGGGAGACACACACACACACCATTCTCAATATTTCCTTAAGCCTGCTAATGATTATCAGAACTACCACTGGTGGACAGAGAGAGGAGGTCTGTCTGGAGTAATTTCTATGGAGAACCTCTCTATTGAGTGATGTATGCTGAACCCAAATGTTATAGCGTAGGATCTCACGTGATCCTTACTGCTAATAATGTCTGTCCTTTTCACGTTTGCAAAGTTAGGCTTTTAAAATGTTTTTTGGATTAGACTTTAAAATGATACATGACACTGTATCAAATATTGTGTGCAGGTAAATTGCATTATATCACAAATACACCAAAATATAGATATACTTTGTCTGAGAGATTTAATCAGCAACAGTCCTGTAAAGAATAATACTGGAAATTAAAATGTTTTGTTATTATTAAACAAGGGGAATGTATTAGACAAGGGGAATGTGTTAGACAAGGGGAATGTATTAGACAAGGGGAATGTGTTAGACAAGGGGAATGTATTAGACAAGGGGAATGTATTAAACAAGGGGAATGTATTAGACAAGGGGAATGTATTAGACAAGGGGAATGTGTTTGACAAGGGGAATGTGTTAGACAAGGGGAATGTATTAAACAAGGGGAATGTATTAGACAAGGGGAATGTATTAGACAAGGGGAATGTGTTTGACAAGGGGAATGTGTTAGACAAGGGGAATGTATTAGACAAGGGGAATGTATTAGACAAGGGGAATGTATTAGACAAGGGGAATGTATTAGACAAGGTGGATATATTAAACAAGGGGAATGTATTAGACAAGGGGAATGTATTAGACAAGGGGAATGTATTAGACAAGGGGAATGTATTAGACAAGGTGGATATACAGTGGGGAAAAAAAGTATTTAGTCAGCCACCAATTGTGCAAGTTCTCCCACTTAAAAAGATGAGAGAGGCCTGTAATTTTCATCATAGGTACACGTCAACTATGACAGACAAATTGAGGAAAAAAAATCCAGAAAATCACATTGTAGGATTTTGAATGAATTTATTTGCAAATTATGGTGGAAAATAAGTATTTGGTCACCTACAAACAAGCAAGATTTCTGGCTCTCACAGACCTGTAACTTCTTCTTTAAGAAGCTCCTCTGTCCTCCACTCGTTACCTGTATTAATGGCACCTGTTTGAACTTGTTATCAGTATAAAAGACACCTGACCACAACCTCAAACAGTCACACTCCAAACTCCACTATGGCCAAGACCAAAGAGCTGTCAAATGATACCAGAAACAAAATTGTAGACCTGCACCAGGCTGGGAAGACTGAATCTGCAATAGGTAAGCAACTTGGTTTGAAGAAATCAACTGTGGGAGCAATTATTAGGAAATGGAAGACATACAAGACCACTGATAATCTCCCTTGATCTGGGGCTCCACGCAAGATCTCACCCCGTGGGGTCAAAATGATCACAAGCAAAAATCCCAGAACCACACGGGGGGACCTAGTGAATGACCTGCAGAGAGCTGGGACCAAAGTAACAAAGCCTACCATCAGTAACACACTACGCCGCCAGGGACTCAAATCCTGCAGTGCCAGACGTGTCCCCCTGCTTAAGCCAGTACATGTCCAGGCCCGTCTGAAGTTTGCTAGAGTGCATTTGGATGATCCATAAGAGGATTGGGAGAATGTCATATGGTCAGATGAAACCAAAATATAACTTTTTGGTAAAAACTCAACTCGTCGTGTTTGGAGGACAAAGAATGCTGAGTTGCATCTAAAGAACACCATACCTACTGTGAAGCATGGGGGTGGAAACATCATGCTTTGGGGCTGTTTTTCTGCAAAGGGACCAGGACGACTGATCCGTGTAAAGGAAAGAATGAATGGGGCCATGTATCGTGAGATTTTGAGTGAAAACCTCCTTCCATCAGCAAGGGCATTGAAGATGAAACGTGGCTGGGTCTTTCAGCATGACAATGATCCCAAACACACCGCCCGGGCAACAAAGGAGTGGCTTCGTAAGAAGCATTTCAAGGTCCTGGAGTGGCCTAGCCAGTCTCCAGATCTCAACCCCATAGAAAATCTTTGGAGGGAGTTGAAAGTCTGTGTTGCCCAGCGACAGCACCAAAACATCACTGCTCTAGAGGAGATCTGCATGGAGGAATGGGCCAAAATACCAGCAACAGTGTGTGAAAACCTTGTGAAGACTTACAGAAAACTTTTGACCTGTGTCATTGCCAACAAAGGGTATATAACAAAGTATTGAGAAACTTTTGTTATTGACCAAATAGTTATTTTCCACCATAATTTGCAAATAAATTCATTAAAAATCCTACAATGTGATTTTCTGGATATTTTTTTCTAATTTTGTCTGTCATAGTTGACGTGTACCTATGATGAAAATTACAGGCCTCTCTCATCTTTTTAAGTGGGAGAACTTGCACAATTGGTGGCTGACTAAATACTTTTTTTCCCCACTGTATTAGACAAGGGGAATGTGTTCGACAAGGGGAATGTATTAGACAAGGTGAATGTATTAGACAAGGGGAATGTATTAGACAAGGGGAATGTGTTCGACAAGGGGAATGTATTAGACAAGGGGAATGTGTTCGACAAGGGGAATGTGTTCGACAAGGGGAATGTGTTCGACAAGGGGAATGTGTTCGACAAGTGGAATGTGTTCGACAAGGGGAATGTCTTAGAATAGGGGAATGTCTTAGACAAGGGGAATGGGGAATGTGTTAGACAAGGGGAATGTGTTAGACAAGGGGAATGTGTTAGACAAGGGGAATGTGTTAGACAAGGGGAATGTGTTAGACAAGGGGAATGTGTTAGACAAGGGGAGTGTGTTCGACAAGGGGAATGTGTTAGACAAGGGGAATGTGTTAGACATGGGGAATGTGTTAGACAAGGGGAATGTATTAGACAAGGGGAATGTGTTAGACAAGGGGAATGTATTAGACAAGGGGAATGTGTTAGACAAGGGGAATGTGTTAGACAAGGGGAGTGTGTTCGACAAGGGGAGTGTGTTCGACAAGGGGAGTGTGTTCGACAAGGGGAATGTATTAGACAAGGGGAATGTGTTAGACAAGGGGAATGTATTAGACAAGGGGAATGTGTTAGACAAGGGGAATGTGTTAGACAAGGGGAGTGTGTTCGACAAGGGGAGTGTGTTCGACAAGGGGAGTGTGTTCGACAAGGGGAGTGTGTTCGACAAGGGGAATGTATTAGACAAGGGGAATGTATTAGACAAGGGGAATGTGTTAGACAAGGGGAGTGTGTTCGACAAGGGGAATGTATTAGACAAGGGGAATGTGTTCGACAAGGGAATGTATTAGACAAGGGGAATGTGTTAGACAAGGGGAATGTGTTCGACAAGGGAATGTATTAGACAAGGGGAATGTGTTAGACAAGGGGAATGTATTAGACAAGGGGAATGTATTAGACAAGGGGAGTGTCCCCATGACAGTCTAATTTAGGGATGGGAAACCTGGGATTCAGTGTCTGCTGGTTCTCTCTTTTGCATGGCACTTAATAACATATAAGATATGGTGGACATCCCTCATTTGCCGTCATTACTGATTGATGGGCATGATTTCACAAGTGATAAGTTGCCAAACAAAGTAATCTGTCATCTCTTGACTAACAATTTATTTCCTATGCAATTCAGCAGAAATTCAATATCTCAAATGTATACTAAGCCCAATAATTACTTGTATTTTTCTGTACCGCCTGAAGTGAAACAAATTACACTTCAAAATACTTAATGATATATATCCCTCGGGAGAATTCCTTAGGCATAGATTACATTTTGATCACAATAACTGTGTATTTTGTGACTCAGAAATTGAAACAACAGACCATTTGTTTTTCCTTTGTGTTTACAGCAACACAAGTTTTCAAGATATATAACTTAAAAAATACAGAAATACAGCCGGTATAAAAAATACATGTATGACTGGTTAGAAACAAAAATCTTTCCAATAACCCATTTTACTAGAGATAATGTAACTTTCGGTATGATAATGGAAGATAAGAACACAGAATGTTCTATTGAATGTTGTGCTTATTTTGGGTACATTTCATATTCATAAAAGTAAATGCATAAAAACACAGCCTTTGCTTATTGTTTTTAGTAATAATTCCTAAATTGCTTTGATTCATTGAAATGTATAAGGGAAAGAACGTCGGCAAAAAGACTCCTGAAATGGATGATTGAATTAGACGACCTATTAGAAGACCCCATAGCTTAAGATATGCCATATTTGTACCCTGTATTTTATTTTCTTATTATTTATTTCTTTTTGCATTTTGGTTTGTTTATTTAGTTATGTTGTACCCCTTGTGTGCTCTGTTTCCCACTGACTGTCACGGATTCTGCCGAGGCTGCTCCTCCTCCTTGCTCGGGCAGGCTTCGGCGTTCGTCGTCCCCGGAGTACTAGCTACCACCGTTGGATGTTTCGATGTTTGTTTGGTTGGGTCTGTCTGTTGCACCTGTGTCCGTTTGTGTCTAATTATGTGTCCTATAAGTTGTCTGCTTTGTGTATGTGAGTTTGTGTGTTGTTGTCCGCCTGTCCGTTGATGTCAGAGTTTTGTGCTCATTTAGTTAGTGTTTTACGCACTGCTTGCGTAATCTCTCGCCTCCAGTGTTTGAGGCCCGTTTATTTTTGTATTGTATATTTGACTAGTAAAGTCTGTTTGACTGAGCTTCTGTGTCCTGCGCCTGACTCCGACTCCGCATCCACATCAGCCCCATTGACACTGACTCTATGTATTTGTACATAGGTAATAATAAAACAATTAAATGACATACAAGAGCACATACCTGGTTTCCCAAGTTTAAATTGAATGAAAGGATGTGGATAAATGTGTGTGTTTGTGTGTGTGTGCGCGCACAGCAGCACACACAGCTGGAACTGGGAATTGCTCCAGTGTAGCCCTGGCCAGCAGATGTACAAAGAATGCCAGTGATGAATCCCCGTCACCGCAGTGCCAGTTGGCCTAATAACAGTGTGTATAACGAGTCAGGGTCTGCTATGAGGTAATATGATGAATGTGAAAAGTCCGGCTCAGGACCTAAATTTGTGTTGCAAGGCACAAATCATGACAGGCAACTCCACACTATAGGAGAAAGGGCTTGCTATCTTTCCTGGCAATGAAATGGATACATCTCGCTGTCTGGTTCCAGAGTCCCGAGACAGACAGTAACAATGTTGTGTGTGTCAGCACTGGAAGATGTTGAACAGTAAAACTAGTTCCTCTTTTAACCATCGCTCTCTGCAACGTGAGGAGGGTTGTTGCCTCGGAATAGTTCAACAATACAGCCAAACAGATTCTCTCAGTCACTTCGGGATTGTTTGAAATTCACCTCGTCTTTTAGATTCTGAGACAGTCCTAAATGGACCTGGAGAGTCAGCAACCCAAGAGTTGTTTGTTTATTTAGCTATGTTTGGGCTTAGCATTTCGCATCATAGTGTTAAATAAAGGCTGTGGCAAGACCCCTGTTAGCTGTCCTAAAAGCACGCTTACAGTACCTCACCTCAAAGCACGTTCGTAATGTAAATAGTCCTCTTACCACTTCTGTCCCCCGGCAACGTGCTGCTGCACGGTGTATCCAAACTGGGCCTGCTTGGGACCCTTGATGATCCTGTAGTTCTTGGTGTCGATGTTGAAACCGTCATGGAGCCCTGGAAACAGACACAGCAAGGCAAACACATGCCATTAATAGCATGCTTGGATATCACGTTATATTTACTGGCTATGACAGACTCTTCCGAAAAAAACAGTCGTTTTTTTCGCCGGTGACCTGAAGTGCAGTGGAAAGATTTCATGGTGGTTAGAACATTAACGTCAGCCAAATTACACAAACTCGAAGCGATAGATGGGAAACAGGACATGTGTGGGTTTGAGACTTTCACCCAGCGGTACTAAGAGCATCATAGCTGTAATGTTGATGCTGACTTTGTAGCCATGGTGTGGGAGAAGGATACAGAGCTAGCATGCCAGAGAGGGTGTTGGTCTTGTCTCGATATTGAAAACAGGCTACCGCTGATTCCTCTGAGCCAAGAAAACTATAGGATGTTTCCCTGGAATATTGCTAGGCCATGACACCTGGACTCCAGTACCTAGAGTACCTCTTACAGAAACAAACACAGCCATGGAGGTCTCGTGACGACATGTCAGAATGATAATCGTCTTCATTCCCCTCGTGCCTGTGAAGAGCCCTGGCCTTACCCTTCTCTCCCTGATCTCCTAGCTCACTGTAAACAGAGCCCTTGTCCCGAAGGCACGCCGATATTAACGCTGTAGGGGCTGTAGGTAAACAGTAGAGCTGTCAGTCACTGAGTTTGAATGACATTGCTCGGTCTGCGTGAGGGTGGGTGGAAGGGGTGGATGGATGGCTGAAGGTTTTGTGTGAGGACAGGCGGTAGTAGTCATATTGAGGTTCATTCATGTTAAAGTTTATAGTAGAGAACGCTGGATGTTGAAATCATGTAGCAGCTTACATGGATATGTACATCCTGCTCATTTAAATGGACATACTGTATACAAAGTACATTAAAGGAAAACTCCACCCAAAAACGATATACGCGATATCAGATTGATCAAATCTACCACAGGTGCTGAGCTGAGAAAGATCAATAATTGCGACCGAGGTGCCTTCCCAGCTGTTTATTTCTGGTAGAGCAGAGCGTTTAAGCACTGTGGTGAAACCCTGATTAGACCATGTGGGAACAATAATTCACAGACAAGCCAAATTCATCACTAAGAACAAAAATCAAAGGACCGCAAACACAACTATGGGAACTGATCAAAAGACAGACCGGATTTGCGATGGTGTAGATTCATTCTCCTCACTTCCTTTGGACACTCAGAGCATTATGGGAAAACGTGATTCCCTTCTGGATCAAATTAAAACGCGTATCAGAGACAGTACTTTTTTAGCTTTTCTCGCTCACTGAGTTAACCGAAATGGCTTATTAATGAAAACAATGTCATGTGGCTTTTTAATTTACACCAGAGGAAGCAAGCAGCAAGCACACGTTCGTTGAGGAGATGGAAGACATGAGGAGATCTTCCTCTTGACAGAGACGAGAGATCAGGATGGAAAACATAATCCTCTTCAATCTGACTTCCTTTCCATCTGTCTCATCACTCATCTATCTTCTTCATCTCCAGCTGTATACAGTGTCTTCGTCTCAGCTCTCACAACCACTTTGTCTCTATATTGTATCCAGTGGAAGACAGATGTCTCGGCTACTGTAAGGTCAGGGTTTACAGTTGAGCTGATGTCGGAAATTAAGTGGACATATTTGATTACATTTTTTCTTGTCTGAGGTAAGGGGCTATTTGAGCCCCCTTGTGATGACAGTGACAGAACACTTCCTTGGAAGTAGAGCAGGAAACAGAGAGTGAAACAGAGAAGGACCAGGAGAAAAAAAGAGACAGCTTTAAAAGTAATCACGCTTAATGAGATACAGTCAGAACCGAGCCCAGTGAGCAGTCAGAGCCCAGCCCAGTGAGCAGTCAGAGCCCAGCCCAGTGAGCAGTCAGAACCCAGCCCATTGAGCAGTCAGAACCCAGCCCAGTTAGCAGTCAGAACCCAGCCCAGTGAGCAGTCAGAACCCAGCCCAGTGAGCAGTCAGAGCCCAGCCCAGTGAGCAGTCAGAACCCATCCCAGTGAGCTGAAGAGATGGATTTCATAGAGCACACAAAAACAGACCCCAGGACAAGCCCCCTCTTCTCTTTGGATTTACGTCCATACAGCAGGGTCTATTCTGAATACCTTAAACCTTACTCTCAGTCCTCTCTATGCAGCTCTAAATCTGTTAGGCTCTGAGGGTCAAGTCAAGTGATCCTTTATTCTCTGCGGGATATTAATTTTGTTGCTGAGATCACAAGGTAAAAGCAACAACACCAGTTTATGAGGAGACATAACAAACAAATGGTTTCATAACAACTGACATAGAAAGTCAAAGTGTTAGCAGCAGCACTGAGAGGCAAACCAATGGTTCAGAGAGTATGTTACTAGCAGCAGCACTGAGAGGCAAACCAATGGTTCAGAGAGTATGTTGCTAGCAGCAGCACTGAGAGGCAAACCAATGGTTCAGAGAGTATGTTACTAGCAGCAGCACTGAGAGGCAAACCAATGGTTCAGAGAGTATGTTGCTAGCAGCAGCACTGAGAGGCAAACCAATGGTTCAGAGAGTATGTTGCTAGCAGCAGCACTGAGAGGCAAACCAATGGTTCAGAGAGCATGTTGCTAGCAGCAGTTCAGGTATGGTTCTGTTGTGTATTGCTGATCATTTCTGTCAAGATTGGAGTAGCATGGAGAGCTGGTATATTATATAAATTGTTAGAGGCAAAAAATGGCCAAAGAAATTGTTATTTCTATTTGATGGACACAGTGCCTTCACAGAGAAAAGTGTGTATTGGACAAACAATGTCTGTTGGGACGTGACGTGAAATGGATTAGAACTGGTACTGCTGGTACTGGTAGTTAGTAGGGCCAGGACGATACCAGTATCGCAATATTTAAAATATTCAAACACGAAGCAGACCAAACTCTTCGGTCCAAACTCCTGTGCTATGTCAAATATTGTGTGCTATAGCTTGGAAAATAAATACATGTGACTCTGGATGACAACATAATGATGTTTGTTTCCAACATTAGGGCTGTTTTCCTAAAGGAGTTAAATCTGCTTTTTGTTTTGTTTCCTTGCCACGATACTAACGAGTATCGCATCCTAGTAGTTAGAAAGTGTTTTTTATTTATTTTAATAGAAATTAGGCTATACATTTGAAAGAAACATCATTCACTTGCAAGATGCTGTTAACAGTTCGGTTTCAATACCACAAATTTGTAAGTCGCTCTGGATAAGAGCCTCTGCTAAATGATGTAAATGTAGATGAAAGAAGAGTATCAAAGCCAGGACAATACAAACAACCATTTCTTGGACTTTCATTTATGGCTTTAAAACCTTGGAAATATAGTACTGTCATGATTCAGTCTATAGAACAGTTTAATTTTTCACATTGACAGTTTTGCAGGACATTACCTCTACTTTCAAGGCAACTGAAGGAATGTCTCAGATTTTTATTTATTTATAATCCTCCAAAATATACCTCAAGTATTGTCTCACTGCCAACAGGTGTTGCTGCTCTGTCAAGAGTAATGATACAAGAGTATCTTGTCACATCCTGATCTGTTTCACCTGTCTTGTGCTTGTCTCCACCCCCCACCAGGTGTCTCCTATTTTCCCCATCATCCCCTGTGTATTCATAACTGCGTTTTCTCTTTGTCTGTTGCCAGTTTGTCTTGCCTTGCCAAGTCTTACCAGCATGTTTTCCTGTTTTCCAGTAGCTCTAGTCGCTGTGTTCTAGTCCTCCTGGTTCTGACCATTCTGCCTGCCCTGAGCCTGCCTGCCGTTCTGTCCCTGATTCACGCTGCCTTGGATTACTGACCTCTGCCTGACCTTGACCTGCCGTTTGCCTGCCCCCTGTTCTGTAATAAACATCTGAGATTCAAACTGTCTGCTTCCTGTTTCTGCATCTTGGTCTCATCCTGAGTCGTGTTATATCTTGCATATATAATTGCTAAATGAATCAGTTGTTGATAAGGCATCACATTGTTTCCTGCCGCATTGAATGACACAGTCATAAACTATATGTTCTGGTGTGTGAAAACATCCATTCATGGCTGTCGTCACTGCTATGTACAGTATACCATTCATCTAAATATTGACATGTTCCCCACGTAGTTCATTTCCTGTTGCATGAATGGTTCACATGTTCAGCTGTTCTTTGATCTCCACCCCAAATACTATCCGGAGGGAGTCCTGTTTAGAACTACAGTATAAAGGCAGGGCCCGAAATATCTTATTGAACACACATGTTTATGAAGGAAAATGAGTCAACAAGTATATTAATTAAGCTGAAATAAAAAATGCTGCTAAACGGTGGAGGGGGTGTATTTGAACTCTTTCCTATGTGGGTTTTCATTTTTCAGACGTGCCGTCTTAAGCACACATAAACACAAATTACTCCACTAGCCGGCGCTTTATCTTTGAGGCTCGTTATAAAAAACAAACTACCCCAGATACCATCCCAGAGCAGCTTTGCTGTACTTCCTGCAGAGAGAGAGAGAGAGAGCAAAAAGAATGAGATGGAAAGAGTCGAGGTGAAAGCGTGAGATGGGGAGGGGATCCAGTTTCCATTTCAAACCCCTAACGTGGCAGAGCAATTTAATATTCCCAGTAATATCAGCAGCTACTAAAGCCGGTGCCAGAGTCTTGCCGGGTTTCCTGTGTACCGGCTCTCCTGCCCAGATAAATAAACCACGGGCCCGACCGGCCAGCCGCTGCTTTTGGCCCAGCACCAGGCTGCAGGAGCTCCACCGCAGCCCGGCTGATGGAGAGAAGACCCACCGGTGCACTGCGAGCAGCCAGGGGTGCAACGCCTGCTAGAATGGATCCTCACACAGGACGTCATGGAGCTTCCTGCCATTCAAAGTGCAATCAGGGTTATGGTCAGGTTTCAGTTCGTGAGAGGTGAGGCTGATGCCCTTTAAAAGGGTCCGCGCAACGCCCATAAGCATGGGACCTGGGACATACATATGGCTACAGAGTGCTGAACAACATAACTAATCTACATTTTGTCAAACATAGACACGGGGGCTTTCAGGGAAGATGTGAAAGACTTCATCTCCACACACATGGACACCTCACAGCGTCTCCGCTCCCACGCTGGTCTGTGTGTGGAGCAGCAGCTCTGATGCTACTGAGCATGACTGTTACCCACAGGCCAAGATTCTGGGCCGGCAGATTGAGTTTTAACCAGATCCACATGGCGAGACAGCTGCTCCCCACCACCTCTCTGAAATCAACCTTCATGGGTACACCTGTAAATGGTGGAGCAGTCCACGTTCCAGATTCTAATATGAAAAGGTCGAAGCTCTCTGTACATTATGAAGGAATTCACATTGCAGCTCTCGCACGAAAGAGCAGCCCTGCGATTGGAGGTTTACACCTCACATGAGGTAAAATGTATTTTAGTTGGCCTGTTCTGGATCTTCTTGCTCTGGATGGCTTTTCTCTGGAAAGCTCATCTGAGCCCTGTTGAAAGATGCTTCACAATGGATGGTGCTGGTGACATGATGGGATGTGAGGTCATGATGGAGTATCTGGCACCAGATGTGCTACCCCCACACAGGAGTTGGGCACTGCTAAGCAAGCTGTCTGCCTTCTCGGGCCAGACGTAAGCCCTCCCAGGGTTAACAAAATCCCCTGTGGCAGAGCTTGAAACAGTGCCATGTCCTGTATAAGCCATGCCTGTAGAGCAGATCTGGGGTCAGTTGTCATATACAGCTGTAAGCCACTGTGGAGACATCAGGGCAATCACAACTGGAACAGTCGGGGTCGAAGGACTGGCTGAATGACATACTGAGAGGTACAGTCATTATTGGGACATTGAAGCATTTCTTCTATACTTCAAAAGTTTGGATTTGAAATCAAACAATGACCATGCAGACTGTCAGCTTTAATTTGAGCGTATTTTCACCATATCGGGTGAACCGTTTAGAAATTACAGCACTTTTTCTACATAGTGAGAAAGTTACAGATGCACAAATATCATCATCAACTTTCTCACTCATCATTATTCACGATTCATTCAGGATTATCCGTAAACATGTTAGCATCCACATTAATGTAGAAGTGTTTAGAAACATATTCTATTCTCATGTACAATAAAAGTGACTCCAAAATGACACAATACATTATTTACCATTAATTTCTATTGGGCAAAACATAATCTGAAACACAACCAAAACAAACAGCAAATGCTTCCAACAAATGTGTGGAGTCACAAGCTTGATATAGTCATTGAGTGCTATGAACATGGGACCAAATACTTCACTTTATACTACTTTAATACACATATAAGGGAATTTGTCCCAATACTTTTGGTCCCTTAAAATGGGGGGACTGTCACAGTCCGACTGTGTACAAAAAGTGCTGTAATTTGTAAACGGTTCACCCGATATAGATGAATATATCCTCAAATTAAAGCTGACAGTCTGCACTTTAACCGCACAGTCATAGTTTCAAATCCAAAGTTTTGGAGTATAGAGCCAAAAGAAGAAAAAATCCTTCACTGTCCCAATAATTACTGAGGCCACTGTATGAGGACAAACATGTTGCATTAGGCACCTAACAGGTGAAGAATACAGACTGAATGGGAAGGAAGGAATTGATAAGCAACACTTTTTTCAAACTCCACTATTTACTGTAAACTGGTTTTATGTGTTTTTGTGCAGCCCGAGGGAGATTTGACACTGCTCGCTTAATGAGCCCATAAAACTCAATGAGCAGTGTAACAAGTCCAATTTGGCCCTCTAAACCTGCCCTCTCGCACTCAGGCCTAACAAGTAAAGAGGTGTCTGGCCAACAGGCTTGTGTGACTGCTTTGGAAAACCGTTTAATGCCCACAGGCAGTTCATACTTCAAACATACTGTATACTCTTCCAGTGGCTCAATGTTTCAATCTCTAAATACATTCTACATGAAGGAAGCCACATCCACAGTGCTGCAGCCGGTTCGAGCTGTAAGATCCCATATAGAGAGCAGTGGTGGACAGCTGTGAATATGTCAAAATGATCCAGCCAACCCTTCAGCAAACCGTCATCTGACCTTTGGTCTGCTTCAGAAGTTACATTTCTTGCCCCAGATGGAAACTCTGTCTGGATGAGTGTCCACTGACTTTGTCCTTATTGACCAAAGGCATGAAGCCCACTAACTTTGCTTGGCACAGGTCCCTCGGTTTTTCACTCAATGAGGTGTCATCAGCATGTATGCCATGACACTTTGCTATGTCACCATCCCCACTACCACCATTCTGACCATGTTAAGCAACCCGGTTCAAACAGGACCTTTAGTGATGCAATGTCACGCCCTGACCTACAGAACACTAGTTAGTTTGGTCAGGGTGTGCATGTTGAGTTCTATGTGGTGGTAGATCTATGATTAGATCTAGGTGTTGTATGTCTATGTTTGGCCGGGTGTGATTCCCAATCAGAGGCAGCTGTCGCTCGTTGTCTCTGATTGGGGATCATACTTAGGCAGCCTGTTTTCCTGCCTGTGTTGTGGGATCTTGTTTGTGTTCGGTGACTTTTGGCTTGTTCGTGTATAGCCTTCCGACGTCACGTTTCGTTGCCTTTTGTTGTTTTGTATGTTTATTCAGTTAAATAAACATGTATGCATTTCACACTGCGCCTTGGTCTGACCCGTTCATCAACGACGTGCCATGCAAAGAATCCCACAATGATTTTTTTACAGCCCTTTCCCGTCTTTATTATAAGAGCTTCTTTCCCAGTCCGGCCAACAGCTTCTCTCTCTCTCATTCCAGACTCCATCTGTGTTCGCAAGGTCGACCTCTCCTCCCCTCGGCAAGACTGTATCTGTCCAAAACTTGGACCCAACATCAAATTCCTCTACCTAAGCAAATATTTACAGTAGACATTTCCTCTACTACTCCACCCTCAGACCTCATATCATCTAACAACCTCTAATCAAAGATGAATTAATAGCTAGTCTACTTCAACAAGAGGGCGTAAAAACCATAGGAACCTAGTGCTATCCAACAAATTACACTAACATATACTGTATCTATGGCTACCAGTATTGCGAGCCGTGCGCACTCTTTTAAAGCCACCTGTCATAGCAATCTCCCTTGAAATTGGTCCAATTTTATATTACTATATGATTAAAATAGATGAAGATCGACAGCAGGGTGCAGTCCATATCATAACCTGTCAGGTTATACAATTTAGGTCATATAGCCATAGGAAATTCAAACGATCTCTCTCTCTCTCTCTCTCTCTCTCTCTCTCTCTCTCTCTCTCTCTCTCTCTCTCTCTCTCTCTCTCTCTCTCTCTCTCTCTCTCTCCCCATCCCACTTCAATATGTTGCTGCTATTGTAATTTCACTGGTAAATTGACCCCAGTTCTGTCTGTGCACCAACACATTTCAGATGCTGGAAACTCTGAGCGGTTAGTTTCTGAACAGATAGCACCACCTTTCATTTCAAAGGACACACCTGCTTTCAATGAGAGACAGAGCACCTCTGTCAAACCTGAGGGAACTAGCACATCCCTTCAATAAGCCAACTCAGCACACATCTCTCTCACACAGTATGAGCTCAAGATATGAGACTAAGATATGAGAGTAGTTCAAGATATGAGACTAAGATATGAGACTAAGATATTAGAGTAGTTCAAGATATGAGACAAATATATTAGCGTGGTTCAAGATATGATGCGAAGATATTAGAGTAGTTCAAGATATGAGACTAAGATATTAGAGTAGTTCAAGATATGAGACTAAGATATGAGAGTAGTTCAAGATATGAGACTAAGATATTAGAGTAGTTCAAGATATGAGACTAAGATATTAGAGTAGTTCAAGATATGAGACTAAGATATGAGAGTAGTTCAAGATATGAGACTAAGATATGAGAGTAGTTCAAGATATGAGACTAAGATATGAGAGTAGTTCAAGATATGAGACTAAGATATTAGAGTAGTTCAAGATATGATGCGAAGATATGAGAGTAGTTCAAGATATGATGCGAAGATATTAGAGTAGTTCAAGATATGAGACTAAGATATTAGAGTAGTTCAAGATATGAGACTAAGATATTAGAGTAGTTCAAGATATGAGACTAAGATATTAGAGTAGTTCAAGATATGAGACAAATATATTAGCGTAGTTCAAGATATGAGACTAAGATATGAGACTAAGATATTAGAGTAGTTCAAGATATGAGACAAATATATTAGCGTAGTTCAAGATATGAGACTAAGATATGAGACTAAGATATTAGAGTAGTTCAAGATATGAGACAAATATATTAGCGTAGTTCAAGATATGAGACTAAGATATTAGAGTAGTTCAAGATATGATGCGAAGATATTAGAGTAGTTCAAGATATGAGACTAAGATATTAGAGTAGTTCAAGATATGAGACTAAGATATTAGAGTAGTTCAAGATATGAGACTAAGATATTAGAGTAGACTAAGATATTAGAGTAGACATTCGCTGCATGAGAGAGGAGACACTCATTTACTAGTTCTCCAAAAAGCCACTTCACTTCAGACACCGTGAAATTATGTTCCTGTCTACATTTCCATATAAATATTGGAGAACTGAAAGCTAGACTGTCTGCCTCTTCTTATGCAAACATTAGACTAACTTTAGCTCCTATAAAAGCTATGCCACAAACGTTTTCTGTGCCTTCCAGAGAGAGCTGGAATAAATAACAAGTAACAACTACTACTGTACACATGCATAGGACTACACACACACACACACACACACACACACACACACGCACACACACACACACACACACACACACACACACACACACACACACACACACACACACGCACACACACACGCACGCACGCACACACACACACACACACACACATTATCTCACCTGGCAGCAGGCTGCAAGAGATCCAGAGAAATACAGCGTGGCAGTACTCCATGTGTTGGGTCGGTGTGTGTGTATGGTGTGTGAGTGTGTGTGTGTCGGGCGGCTGAGGCAGAGAGACCCAGCAGCGTTCGCTGTTAAAGATTCAGCTCTGGTTGACTCCACGGCCAGTCAAAACGCTCGCTATATCTGGGGAAGTAGGAGGGGACTGTGGCTGAACTGAAAGGAGGTCCACGTTGAACCAGCGGACAGGAGTCTCCTCTCCTCTCACTCCCTCTGTTACTCAGACAGAGCAGTGAGTGGAGGGGCACACACGCTATCCACTGGAAGCACAGATCTGAGGTCAGTTTCTCTGGAAAATCAGAGGCAAAGTTTATGGAGTTTTTTTTTTACTACAATGTGCATTTGTATGGTATAGTTCAAGTAATATGCGTCCTCTCTCTTTTGCTTACCAAATATACAAATTATAAAGTAGACTTCTGATACTTAACAATGAAGTGGTATGTAATCAGAGAATATATCGTCAGAACAACTGTTTTTAAAAAAACGAAAAGCGGTGTTTTCCATAGCACTGATGCTTGACAATCATGTTGTGACCACACGGCCCCCAATGTATTAATGTGGAACACACATTTGAGGTTTACATGCTAGTTTATACCCCCACATTCAAACCATCCAGACTGAACTTCATAATGACCAATGTTACGTAACAATGGATACTAAGACTGGGGGAACCGCAAGAGTCAGCACATAATCCAACATAAAGACATCTATACACGGACCATGACCCTCACATCCCATGCATAGAAGCACTTTAATTGATCGATAATACCAACAATGAGACAGAATTGATTGCATGTAAATGTGCTATTATGAATGTGGCTACACAGTATTGTCAGGATGCATCATTCACAAATACAGACACACACACTTCTTGAGATGTCTGTGAAACTCATCAAGAACGAGTGAAATACCTCCAATATCAGGCTGCGTTATCCGACCCAGACCACGGTCCCTAAGCTGCTGGCTGTGTGTGTGTGTTTGTGTGTTTGTGTGTGTGCGTGTGTGTGTGTGCGTGTGTGTGTGTGTGCGTGTGCGTGCGTGTGCGTGTGCGTGTGTGTGCGTGCGCGTGTGCGCATGTGCGTGTGCGTGTGTGTGCGTGCGTGCATGTGTGTGTGTGTGCGTGTGTGTGCGTGCGTGTGCGTGCGTGCGTGTGTGTGCGTGCGTGTGTGTGTGTGCGTGTGTGTGTGTGTGTGTGTGCGTGTGTGTGTGCGTGCGTGTGTGTGCGTGTGCGTGCGTGCGTGTGTGCATGTGTGTGTGTGTGTGTGTGTGTGTGTGTGCGTGTGAACGTTTGAGGACTGGAAACCATACATCATCGCCTCAATTGAGCAGGTCCCCACCTCTTCATGCAATCACAACCACTTTCTCCTTTCTGAACAGAATGCACCAGAAACCAGAAATACAAAGGTGGTGATTTAAGTTTCAAACATTCAGGGTGACCAAAGCTTCCCAAAATCAAGGCTTGCTTTCATTACTGGTGCTTAAAAACTCATTGGCTCTGCTCTCTCATCAGTCCTCCTCAATCCACACTGCTTGCCTCCTTAGACCTCCTTTCAAGGCAGGACATTGAGCCCCTACCTCCCACTGGTGCCTGTGATATGCCCTTGTTGACCTTAGTATGAATGGCCAGGATTGCTTAGTCTTCCTGTAGTGAATTACTGTAGCGCATTGCCTTGAGAGGGTGAATATCAGCTGTATTCCCCAGTCAGCAATATACTTATTGCAGAGATAATAATACTATATTCTATACATCTGAGCATCATAAAGCAGGAGTTAGGATACTTGGTCTGCTTTTTGCAATTTCCAGCCAGAGGTATCGGCTAAGATATATGTCTATCATATGTTTACATATCTTGCATTACTCATCTCATATGTATATACTGTATTCTATACTATTCTACTGTGTCTTAGTCCATGCCGCTCTGACATTGCTCGTCCATATATGTATATATTCTTAATTCATTCCTTACTTAGATTTGTGTGTATTGGGTATATGTTGTGAAATTGTTAGATATTACTTGTTAGATATTACTGCACTGTCGGAGCTAGAAACACAAGAATTTCGCTACACCCGCAATAACATCTGCTAAACACGTGTATGTGACCAATACAATTTGACTTGATTTGATTTGATTCTGTAAAATGTTTATTTGGTGTTACGTCTTTTCTCAGTTGACTCTCACTAACACAGAGAGTCAATAATGTTCTGGTTAGAACAGCAAATAGTATTTCAGAGAGAGCAGTTGACTTAATGAATCATCCACATTGACATTAAATTGCCTTTGTCTGTCTGAGTTAAACTAATGACTATAGCAGTCAGAGCCCATGAGAGTCTCAAGACGCTGACTTCCCATAGCAGAAACTAACTAACCTACATTGGGAAAGGGATTTTTAAAAAGCAGTATGTCTCGACCCTAAATTTCCTCCGAACAAAACATTCTCAAATTGCAAAGAAAGCAGAGAGGGGGTGGGTTGGAGTGAGGGGGGGTGGTAACCATTACAACACAACATAAAGTGGTATCTGCCAGTATTGTGGGTATATGAGCTCATAGCTCAAGAATCCCCCAGCCCCGCTGTCAGTTTGGGAGAGGACAACATCGAGAGACAAATGATAAATTGGAGAGGAACCTAGAATTAAAAATGAGGTATTTTTTGCTCTTAATGGAGGCAGAATGACAACGCAGTGCAGGAATTGGGTTGCCTCTGTCAGTGTTTCCAGACCGGGTGGAAATGTTCCCCACGATGCTGTACTGCTGACCAAAACTGCCATGCCGATATTTAACTGGCTTTCAGGAAAGAAGGGGAACTGTGAGGAACTCTAAGGGGTGTGAGAAGTCAGCTTTCCTAAATCCTATTCTTTAACCCGTCCTTCATAAGTACAGAAGCCCGCTGTGGGGCGTACCCTGAAATCGATACTTGTCGTACGAACGGGAGCTACACTTTCTTCACGTCCTAGGAGGCCTGCCAACACCATTTGGTAACTGCAAGCAATTACCTCAACCACCCCTGGATTGTCTGCCTTGTGATGATATATACGGCTGCCCGTTTGGGGAGGGACGGGGGCTTGAGCCACTCACAGGTCAGGTCCGCCAGGATCAGTACAAGAGCAACAAATAGCTGACCTCCATCGGAGCTCAGGGCTTACTGCGCGCCACATGTTGAGGTCTCCATCTATCACAGATCATAATGTCCTCAAGTCCCTCCCTTCACTGGCCTCTCCTGCTGTTTCCTAACGTCCTCAAGGCCCTCCCTGCACTGGCCTCTCCTGCTGTTTCTTTTACTCAGCTACTGGTTTTGTAAGGGTTGGGAGAAAGGCAGACGCATGTACAGGGCCTCTTGTGTGGCTCTTCCATAGTTACTTAGAGAAGGCAAACTGGATTTCAGCCTTAAACACAACCAACCGCACACAGGTCTCCAATACAGACAGCTAGCTAACATTAGAGGCAGCGTTTGCTTGTAAAGCTAAAGTCTCTAACCTAAGTGGCCTGTAGGCTCTTCTCTGAGCAGTGCTGATGTCACTGCACAAGTCTGCACACTGTTATAGTAGCACCTGTTGAGAGAGTTGAAAAAAGCTTAGCCCAAATAAACTTCAGTGGGGTGTGTCCCAAAGCATGGCTCCTAAAGCATGGCTCCCAAAGCATGGCTCCTAAAGAATGGCTCCCAAAGCATGGCTCCTAAAGAATGGCTCTCAAAGCATGGCTCCTAAAGAATGGCTCCCAAAGCATGGCTCCTAAAGAATGGCTCCCAAAGCATGGCTCCTAAAGAATGGCTCCTAAAGAATGGCTCCTAAAGCATGGCTCCTAAAGAATGGCTCCTAAAGAATGGCTCCTAAAGCATGGTAACAAAACATTTTCCAGAATAACCAAAATATTTGGATTATTGGCATTGGAGCAAGGAAGCCGTGTCATTGACAGCTTCCTCTCGTTGTCACACGGCTAGCGGTTGAAGTAGTTGGAGACACCAGAGAGCAAAAACTGGATTAAAAACCTCTGATTCGTGTGTGAAGCCTCCACCAGCCATATATACTGGAAGCCATAAGTAGAGCTCTATGCAGAATCTGATAGAAAACCAATGATGCTAACCAACTTCAAAATGCATTAAGCTCTGTGAGCTCCTCATCCAGAGTTCTCTCTACACACAACTGAAGGACAATATCAGAGAAGTGATCCCTGAGACATCTCAACTGTACGTTTTTGAGACCCGTAGCCTGTTGGGATGTTTCTTTTCCACAGATAACTGCCAAGACTAAGCTAGGGTAGAATGCAAAACAGTACACACCAAAAAAGTCACCCAAGGACCTAGAAACAGGACGCCTTTTTTCCAAGCGGCTTATGTTGGACCGGAATCAATAGTTGTAAAGTCTGTCAAGGAGAAGTCTCAGCACACTTCCACCTTATAGGCTGTATTTACCATTAACCTGGAAAGTGTATTGGATTTCACATTTATTGTAGCCTAAGTCCGTACAGAGCTCCCCATGACACTGACACACATGATTGACCGTTCCAACATTCATATATCACCTCCTGTCAATTCCAACAAGGTCTGTCTCCCAAACGATATCTCCATCCTTGGGTATTTCTGGTTGAGTTTTAAGAGGTGTTAGCTATGCTGGAGTTGGTCTAGCGGTAACAGAGCCAACTCTGAACTATGCATTCTCCTATGCAGGGGCGCAACTTTGGTTTTAGAAGTGTGGGGGGGGGGGGGGGGGGGGGGGGGGATAAACACTCCAAACAGCCTACCCGACCGCTCGGAGGCGTCCGCAAAATGCACATTTATGTGTTGAGAGTACAGTGGGGAAAAAAAGTATTTAGTCAGCCACCAATTGTGCAAGTTCTCCCACTTAAAAAGATGAGAGAGGCCTGTAATTTTCATCATAGGTACACGTCAGCTATGACAGACAAATTGAGGAAAAAAATCCAGAAAATCACATTGTAGGATTTTTTATGAATTTATTTGCAAATTATGGTGGAAAATAAGTATTCGGTCACCTACAAACAAGCAAGATTTCTGGCTCTCACAGACCTGTAACTTCTTCTTTAAGAGGCTCCTCTGTCCTCCACTCGTTACCTGTATTAATGGCACCTGTTTGAACTTGTTATGAGTATAAAAGACACCTGTCCACAACCTCAAACAGTCACACTCCAAACTCCACTATGGCCAAGACCAAAGAGCTGTCAAAGGACACCAGAAACAAAATTGTAGACCTGCACCAGGCTGGGAAGACTGAATCTGCAATAGGTAAGCAGCTTGGTTTGAAGAAATCAACTGTGGGAGCAATTATTAGGAAATGGAAGACATACAAGACCACTGATAATCTCCCTCGATCTGGGGCTCCACGCAAGATCTCACCCTGTGGGGTCAAAATGATCACAAGAACGGTGAGCAAAAATCCCAGAACCACACGGGGGGACCTAGTGAATGACCTGCAGAGAGCTGGGACCAAAGTAACAAAGCCTACCATCAGTAACACACTACGCCGCCAGGGACTCAAATCCTGCAGTGCATGACGTGTCCCCCTGCTTAAGCCAGTACATGTCCAGGCCCGTCTGAAGTTTGCTAGAGTGCATTTGGATGATCCAGAAGAGGATTGGGAGAATGTCATATGGTCAGATGAAACCAAAATAGAACTTTTTGGTAAAAACTCAACTCGTCGTGTTTGGAGGACAAAGAATGCTGAGTTGCATCCAAAGAACACCATACCTACTGTGAAGCATGGGGGTGGAAACATCATGCTTTGGGGCTGTTTTTCTGCAAAGGGACCAGGACGACTGATCCGTGTAAAGGAAAGAATGAATGGGGCCATGTATCGTGAGATTTTGAGTGAAAACCTCCTTCCATCAGCAAGGGCATTGAAGATGAAACGTGGCTGGGTCTTTCAGCATGACAATGATCCCAAACACACCGCCGGGGCAACGAAGGAGTGGCTTCGTAAGAAGCATTTCAAGGTCCTGGAGTAGCCTGTCTCCAGATCTCAACACCATAGAAAATCTTTGGAGGGAGTTGAAAGTCTGTGTTGCCCAGCGACAGCCCCAAAACATCACTGCTGTAGCGGAGATCTGCATGGAGGAATGGGCCAAAATACCAGCAACAGTGTGTGAAAACCTTGTGAAGACTTACAGAAAACGTTTGACCTGTGTCATTGCCAACAAAGGGTATATAACAAAGTATTGAGAAACTTTTGTCATTGACCAAATACTTATTTTCCACCATAATTTGCAAATAAATTCATTAAAAATCCTACAATGTGATTTTCTGGAAATAAAATTCTCATTTTGTCTGTCATAGTTGACGTGTACCTATGATGAAAATTACAGGCCTCTCTCATCTTTTTAAGTGGGAGAACTTGCACAATTGGTGGCTGACTAAATAGTTTTTTTCCCCACTGTATGTCTTGGCAGTAGTTTGGGGTTAAGAGGCCTAAAGTTCAAAGGTACATTTTAACGACAGAACTTTCATTAAAATGTATTCAAAAATGTCACACGACCAAAGTGGTCAGTATCCACTACACTTAGCAATGTTGATGTGAGTCAGTCCTCCAAGCTGAGGAGGAGGCTGTATGAGTAGATTTACAGACCCAAACACTGGGAAATCAGGGAGTCATTCATCATTATTTTCCTTCCTATATAGTTTATTAAAAATGTTAATATATCTTCTGTATTTCTATGTCGTTGCTTTTTCATCCACACCTCCCTGTTCCTGCCCATATGTAAGGTACTGAAAAGTTTATAAATTCATCAGTCTCTATGGACCTTCCTCAGCGTTTTAGAGACTTGGCATGTCGTAAAAACACAGATTTGCTAATAATTCTCTCCTGGATCCTCCATGGAGGTCCAATGTAGTAGAGGACAGGAGGAAAGTCATCAGAGGTGCCATAAAAACAGGGAAAGCAGTGGATATCAACGGCAATGTTTTGGTGGAAGGGTTTCACAGCAAGAACGCGTTGCCAAGTTACTTCCTCTCGCTAACTCACTGTTCAGCTCTGTTTTGTTTGTGTGTATGTTTAATGTGGTCCCATAAAAAACATTCTAAACAGAAATAAGGGGAAATGGCTAGGCTAATTGATACAGTTATGTTAGTGGTCCAATGCCAGTGGAAAACCTCACTACACAGTGAAATATGTAAATGTAAGGGACGAATACAAATATCAGAAAGAGAAGGGAAGAAATGGTCCAGTCTCAGCCAGTGAGTCATTCTAACTTTTCCAGATATCTGGCAGTAGATCTTGCAGGCGCAGAGCGCCAGTAGCAATACTGGGAGATGAACGAATGTGGAAACTGAAGCCACACACCACAAGACGGACGACGGAACCCAATTCACACCACACAGCTCACGCATGCAGATTCAGAGCAGTACGATTACTCTCTCCACACCCAGATTAAATGACTTCCACAGATTTCACAAATATAGTGTACAGTATGTCCACATACAGTATCATCACACAATGCGAAGTCTGGGAGAAATAACAGCAGATACAAACAGCCCCCCCCCCCCTGACTGTGAACAAAAACATTAAGTGCATCCTCTGAGTTGGAAAGCTGTCTTCCTTCACAGAAGCCACACCAATCAATCAGAATTGTGCTACACGTGTCACATTCCTCGCTCCAGTCAATCCGATTCACAACTCATGTGGGCGCAGGCAGCAGTTCCCATATATTGTCTTGTTAGGTCATGGAGCCCTGCGGTCTAAAATCAACTTTTGCCTCCAACATATCTTTGTTATGGCGGAACACATACTCCTGTTTCATTGAGCTTGCATTTACGTTCATTCGGCGACAGATGGAAAAAGGTTTGAGGGAAAATTCATTTTTAGAGTTTTTCTTTCCCTGGATCTCCATGGAAAACCTAGAGCTCTGTGATTTTCTGCATGTAATTATTAGGTTTCTAAAGGCTTATAGGTAATCATCTATCGTGGGTTGACCGCTTAAACGCCAAGCTAAGTCCCTCTCACAGTGTTTCTAAATCCACTCCATATGATGGCATATCAGCAGATAATGTAACATCTTGTGGTGAAGTCTTTTCTTCGAGAAAAGTCTGAGCTGCCTGTTTTCTGGTGTTGCGCTAGTCTGTGGCAGCTACTGTTTGAGCTTGGGTTTAACTTTCGATTAATTTTTTTCTGTCGGACTTGGCGGTTGGCTCTGGTGGCGTTGGTTCTATTCTGTCTGATTGGTATGGTCTTTTTAAATACATTTATTGGCAAGAAAAAAGTGCCTGCGTATTAAGTAGCTTCTCATTTGTTGACTGACGGACTGTGTTCCAGCAAGTCACTAGCCACTGCAGGGAATCAGCCAGATCTGTTCATGCTATCAAGCATATTAGGCACACTACATATAATAAGTTTCACCCTTATATATTACAACATCGCTCCAAATGGTACAGGTGTAGGATCTTAATTTGATCATCCGGTTGCAGGACATTTAAAACTTGTAGTGCATTTGAGGTTTAAAAAGGCTTTTGAGGTTTGTAATTTCCACTATGAAATTTCAGACTTGATTTTCCCTCACACATTTTTTTTAGCAACTCCTATAAAAACGTCCACTAATTACAATCCACATAATAATTCACATTTCCTTTTGCTGCGGGATTATTTTCCTGCTGTAGCAAACTGGCTCAAATTAAGATCCTACATCTGTATGTGTGGCGGAACAATAACTTAGGTTTCAGTGTTAAAGAAGGGGAGGGGAAGCACTGGGGCTGTTGTAACTGCTTTGCCATTTCAAAGAGCTTTTGTATTTACAGTAGTAGAAAGAACAGGCAAAACTCCCTCAACCAACCAGATGTCTGGAAAACCAGGTTGATGATGTAAAAGGATATAACGTGTATAAAAGAAGGAAGGTAAGCAGCCTGTTTACTTTCATCATGCTTTTATATCATGCCAAGTCAACTGACTATGATGTGTGTTTCCTTTAGAGCCAGTGATCAATACAATTCCCTCACAACGCTTTTGATGGTTCGAGACAACTTCATCGGACAAGGCAGACGCAATGCTCGTGTTCTGAGCTACAACATAAAGATAGACTATTTTAGCTAGGACCTCATTTAAAACACATTGTTAGCATGTTGTACAATACATTGTTGCATCTTAATACTGTCCCAGTCTACATGAACTCTGCTCTATTTCAAACCAGCCCCAGTCTAGCCCTCTAGGATTATAAAGGACAGGATAGGTGTAAACTACATGGCAGAAACACCATAAAACAGTATTGTTCAATCCTGGTCCTGGAGAACCACAAGTTGTGCAAGCTTTTGTTCCAGACCAGTTAACTCACCTGATTCCATTGATCAGGGGCATGAAGATGCATTGGTTAGTCTAGTCAGGTATGTTAGTGATGAACTAAAACAAAACCTTGCACACCCTGTATGTCTATAGAACCAGGATGGAACTTCATTGCTCAAAAGAAACCCACAGATACCTAGTCCCGTGTAGCTCAGTTGGTAGAGCATGGCGCTTGCAACGCCAGGGTTGTGGGTTCAATTCCCACGGGGGACCAGTATGAAAATGTATGCACTCTCTAATTGTAAGTCGCTCTGGATAAGAGCGTCTGGTAAATGTATGCACTGCTTCCTGCTGTATGAAAACAGAAGTTGAATATTGATCCACAGTGGCCCTCTAAGAGTGATTAGGCCTGCCTAATTTTCTGTCTTTCAGCTAGATTCTTTACGGGCCAAGGTAACTTTTCCTCTCTCACAGATTTAGTTTCTCATTCTCAAACAATGATGAAACCTGGAGGAAGAATTGATTAGGAATAATATCTCTCAGTGGTGCAGATCAGAGATGGTAGCACGGAGTTATACCTTGACTGTATCAGTTTCCTAGACTCTGATCACAGACATCACAACCATGGCAAGTATGCCAGACGCAGTAAAAATAAACCCATAATGAACGTCACAGATGCCGAAAAAAGACCAATGACTTGTTTCCTGAAACCTAAAAAAGAAGACTAGGAAAAAATTCACAGGCACCTTTACAAAAGGGCCTGAAGCATTGCTGGCTGGCTCCCCACTCTCGCTCTGCCAAACAGCTGGTGTCCAGGAATGAGATTGTTTAGCTGGAAATATCAACTCTGATTTTCTACGTTTTTTATGGCTCCTACTGCTTGTGATTTAGGATCAGCGCCCCATTCCTGGAGCCTAGTTGGGAAGTGCTGAACTCCCTGCACGCCTAGTGTCTTTCCTCTGTAACAACCAGGTAAATATGCCCCCCCACTGATGCTGACAGCCATAGCTTCGTACTAGTTTGCTCTTTATGAGCACTGAGAGTCATTCTCAGCTTAAGGGGCTTGCTGACTGACTGAAAGTATAGTAGTGGATTGATGATCAGCAGGAGATGGATGCTAATATTGAACACCTGTTTAGACACTAAGCAGAACTCAACCATGAAGTGCACAGCAAAGCATTCACTCACTCTAAAACAAAATGATTGACAACCGTTGACAAAAGAGATCTGTCATGGATTTCACTGGATCATTCCGCCTTCGTGCAACCTCAGTATAAAACACTCGTTCCTCAGAACATAATGCTTTCTAATGTCCTGAAACCCTCCTCACGGGTGTAGCATTCTAGACATCGACTATTTCATGTGTATCACAGATATATCCTGATGTGCCAAAAATGAGATCTGTGTTTTAGGTTTTTGTTTCATATATACCCTTAACCATAGTCCATGATCCCTTGTTTCATAAATACCCTTAAACCATGTCCATGATCCCTTGTTTCATAATACCCTTAACCATAGTCCATGATCCTTGTTTCATAATACCCTTAACCATAGTCCATGATCCTTGTTTCAAAATACCCTTAACCATAGTCCTGACCATGATCCTTGTTTCATAAATACCCTTAACCATAGTCCATGATCCCTTGTTTCATAAATACCCTTAACCATAGTCCATGATCCCTTGTTTCATATATACCCTTAACCATAGTCCATGATCCCTTGTTTCATATATACCCTTAACCATAGTCCATGATCCCTTGTTTCATAAATACCCTTAACCATAGTCCATGATCCCTTGTTTCATAAATACCCTTAACCATAGTCCATGATCCCTTGTTTCATATATACCCTTAACCATAGTCCATGATCCCTTGTTTCATATATACCCTGAACTGTTACCTACTAGGCCTTCTATCTATCTAATAGGAGTTTATCCATCATAACAGCTGACTAGCTAGCTAGATAATTAACTGGATATGTTGGTAACATCTGCATTATCTGGTTTGACCAACACCTCATGTAAATGGAAAAATCTAATACAATTGTTTTGGGGGTAAAGTATATTTTCTATTTATTGGCATTGTTAATAGTATAATAATAATCTTTTTCAAGCTTCTACATTTACATTTACATCATTTAGCAGACGCTCTTATCCAGAGCGACTTACAAATTGGTGCATTCAACTTATGATAGCCAGTGGGACAACCACTTTTTTTTATGGGGGGGTAGAATGATTACTTTATACTATTCCAGGTATTCCTTAAAGAGGTAGGGTTTCAAGTGTCTCCGGAAGGTGGTCAGTGACTCCGCTGTCCTGGCGTCGTGAGGGAGCTTGTTCCACCATTGGGGTGCCAGAGCAGCAAATAGCTTTGACTGGGCTGAGCGGGAACTGTGCTTCCGTAGAGGTAGGGGAGCTAGCAGGCCAGAGGTGGATGAACGTAGTGCCCTTGTTTGGGTGTAGGGTCTGATCAGAGCCTGAAGGTAAGGAGGTGCCGTTCCCCTCACAGCTCTGTAGGCAAGCACCATGGTCTTGTAGTAGATGCAAGCCTCAACTGGAAGCCAGTGGAGTGTGCGGAGGAGCGGGGTGACATGAGAGAACTTGGGAAGGTCGAACACCAGACGGGCTGCGGTGTTCTCGATAAGTTGTAGGGGTTTAATAGCACAGGCAGGGAGCCCAGCCAACAGCGAGTTGCAGTAATCCAGACGGGAGATGACAAGTGCCTGGATTAGGACCTGTGCCGCTTTCTGTGTAAGGTAGGGTCGTACTCTGCGAATGTTGTAGAGCATGAACCTGCAGGATCGGGTCACCGCTTTGATGTTAGCGGAGAACGACAGGATGTTGTCCAGGGTCACGCCAAGGTTCTTTGCACTCTGGGAGGAGGACACAATGGAGTTGTCAACCGTGATGGTGAGATTATGGAGCGGGCAGTCCTTCCCCGGGAGGAAGAGCAGCTCCGTCTTGCCGAGGTTCAGCTTGAGGTGGTGATCCGACATCCACACTGATATGTCTGCCAGACATGCAGAGATGCGATTCGCCACCTGGTTATCAGAAGGGGAAAGGAGAAAATGAATTGTGTGTCGTCTGCGTAGCAATGATAGGAGAGACCATGTGAGGATATGACAGAGCCAAGTGACTTGGTGTATAGAGAGAATAGGAGAGGGCCTAGAACTAAGCCCTGGGGGACACCAGTGGTGAGAGCACGTGGTGCGGAGACAGATTCTCGCCACGCCACCTGGTAGGAGCGACCTGTCAGGTAGGACGCAATCCAAGAGTGAGCAGCGCCGGAGATGCCCAACTCGGAGAGGGTGGAGAGGAGGATCTGATGATCCACTTCTAAGTGGCTATCCACTTCTGAGTGGCTTTCGAACTGAGCGAGTCATCAATGATGCCGGTGTAGTCTTGCCTCTCTCAAGTTTGCCATTATCCTTGCACACGCACCATCAATTGATGGAACTCTATGAAAGGAGAGAAACGGTTAAAACTAGGTACATGCTAAGGGGGATCCTTGGGACGCCCAACTCTGACGTCATCCCATTGAAGTTGACATTTAAAATGGTTTTATTAGTCATATGTATAACATACACATGGTATACAGTGTATTCTGAAAGTATTCAGACCCCTTCCCTTTTTCCACATTTTGTTACGTTACGGCCTTATTATTACATTGATAAAAAACAACAGGCTTTTCAAAATGATTGCAAATGTATAAAAATAAAAATAAACGTATCTACATAAGTATTCAGACCCTTTGCTATGAGACTCGCAATTGAGCTCAGGTGCATCCTGTTTTCATTGATCATCCTTGAGATGTATCTACAACTTGACTGAAGTCCACCTGTGGTAAATTCAATTGATTGGACATGATTTGGAAAGGCACACAGCTGTCTATATAAGGTCCCACAGTTGACAGTGCATGTCAGAGCAAAAACCAAGGCATGAGGTCAAAGGAATTGTCGGTAGAGCTCTGAGACAGGATTGTGTTGAGGCACAGTACCAAACAAATTCTGCAGCATTGAAGGTCTTCAAGAACACAGTGGCCTCCATCACTAAATGGAAGAAGTTTGGAACCACAAAGACTCTTCCTAGAGCTGGCCGCCCAGCCAAACTGAGCAAACTGAGCAATCGGGGGAGAAGGGCCTTGGTCAGGGAGGGGACCAAGAACCCGATGATCATTCTCATAGAGCTCCAGAGTTCCTCTGTGGAGATGGGAGAACCTTCCAGATGGACAACCATCTCTGCAGCACTCCACCAATCAGGCCTTTATGGTAGAGTGGACAGACGGAAGCCACTCATCAGCCCCCTTGGAGTTTGCCAAAAGGCACCTAAAGGACTCTCAGACCATGAGAAACAAGATTCTCTGGTCTGATGAAACCAAGATTGAACTCTTTGGCCTGAATGCCAAGCGTCATGTTTGGAGGAAATCTGGCACCATCCCTACGGTGAAGCATGGTGATGGCAGCATCATGCTGTGGGGATGTTTTTCAGCGGCAGGGACTTGGAGACTAGTTAGGATCGAGGGAAAGATGAATGGAGCAAAGTACAGAGAGATCCTTGATGAAAACCTGCTCCAGAGCGCTCAGGACCTCAGACTGGGGTGAAGGTTCACTTTCCAACAGGACAACGACCCTAAGCACACAGCCAAGACAACGCAGGAGTGGTTTCGGGACAAGTATCTGAATGTCCTTGAGTTGCCCAGCCAGAGCCTGGACTTGACCTCGATCGAACATCTCTGGAGAGACCTGAAAATAGCTGTGCAGCGACGCTCCCCTTCCAACCTGACAGAGCTTGAGAGGATCTGCAGAGAAGAATGGGAGAAACTCCCCAAATACAGGTGTGCCAAGCTTGTAACGTCATACCTAAGAAGAATCAAGGCTTTAATCGCTGCCAAAGGTGCTTCAACAAAGTACTGAGTAAAGGGTCTGAATACTTATGTAAATGTGATATTTACGTTTTTTATTTTTAATAACTTTACAAAAATGTTTTGTCATTATGAGGCAATGTGTGTAGATTGATGAGGGAAAAAAAACAATTTATTCAATTTTAGAATAAGGCTGTAACGTAACAAAATGTGGAAAAAGTAAAGGGGTCTGAATACTTTCCGAATGCACTGTACACTGTTCAATGAAATGCTTACTGGCAGGTTCCTTCTGGACAATGATACAACATTAAGAAACAATCAAATGTAAGAATACAAACATAAAATAAATGTCTCAGTAGAATAGGTAAGGGTTAAGGTTAGGGTTAGGGTGAGTTAAAGGGTTATGCTTAAGGTTAGGGTTAGGGTAGGGGTCAGTGGAGGCTGATGAAGGGAGAACGGCTCATAATAATGGCTGGAACGGAGCAAATGGAATGGCATCAAACACCTGGAAACCACGTGTTTGATGTATTTGATAGCATTCCACTGACTCCACTCCAGTCATTATCATGAGCCCGTTCTCCCCAATTAAGGTCCCACCAACCTCCTGTGGTAGGGGTTAGGTTTTAGGGTTGGGTCGTCCCAAGGATCCCCCTTGTCTAAGGTCGTCCCAACCCTTAGAACGACTCTCTTTGTGTCTGTGTGGCCTGTCTATCTTTAAAGGGAGAACAGGGCCTCGTGCTCTGTCTGGCACTCTCTCTTCAGTTAGGTCTGGGTCTACCTCTGTTCACAAAGCTCACTGTTCTGCCTGAGGGTCTCACTCCGGGGCTTAGCTTTAAAAGGCTCGGGCTTGCGATGAAAGCACTAGAGTGCCATTGAATCTGACGGAGACTTCGGCCAACAATACAGCTGGCCCTTGCTAGTCTCAGCAGCGTAGACTAGTGAACTGTGAAGATAAGCAAATGGGACTTTGTGTTAGCTATGTCTATTTGTTTATACAAGCTTAGAAATGTTTTAAGTTTCAGGAGACGTCGTCTATTTGCAGCCTGCTCTCTCTGGGGTAAACTCTTAAGAAATAACAGTACATTAACTTAAGTAGGCACATAATGGGGAATGTTATATAGTATTTTTTGTTAATGTCCTGATTGAACTGAAAGCTATTGCACAATCTATATATATATCAGTGTTTTTCTTTATTTAGGGTCTACTGCATTAAAAAGGGTTTAAACTGCTACCACATGTGCCTTTGTACTGTCATTTACTGAATGTGAGCGTGTTGTTTTCCAGACTCAGTGTGTCACATTATTGTTTTTTGTCCAACAATATGTGGGTTTCCAGAAGGGCTCAATATAAATCTCCTCAACTGTCCTTACTTCATCTAGCCACTAGTAGCATCAGCTACTAAAACTTCAATAACTCACCAAAGGTTTTGTCATACTTGAGTAACTGCGACAAGGTCACGGAAGTCATGACTTTAAGAAGGGAAATGCTTCTGTAAATGTTTCATACTGATGCTAATTTTTCTGACTGCGGCATGAAGAAGTCACACTGGGCTTTGCTCTATGAAAGACGGCATAAAACTGCTTCTATATGACCGGCAGGTGAAACAATAAAACCTGCAAATGATGAGGTTGGTGTTGTTCCAGGTAATGAAGGGAAGGCAGGGGGGGCTAGAATAGACACTAGTGAAGTGGCTGAGAAACCAGTGGAAAATATCAGACTAGACTAGGTTAGGTTAGGCTGGAACGATGCCTGTGTGAGGAGAACAAACGTAGGATTCTCAGCTGACTCTCTGTCTGACTCTCTCACATACAGTGGGGAAAAAAGTATTTAGTCAGCCACCAATTGTGCAAGTTCTCCCACTTAAAAAGATGAGAGAGGCCTGTAATTTTCATCATAGGTACACATAAACTATGACAGACAAAATGAGAAAAAATAATCCAGAAAATCACATTGTAGGATTTTTAATGAATTTATTTGCAAATTATGGTGGAAAATAAGTATTTGGTCAATAACAAAAGTTTCTCAATACTTTGTTATATACCCTTTGTTGGCAATGACACAGGTCAAACGTTTTCTGTAAGTCTTCACAAGGTTTTCACACACTGTTGCTGGTATTTTGGCCCATTCCTCCATGCAGATCTCCTCTAGAGCAGTGATGTTTTGGGGCTGTCGCTGGGCAACACAGACTTTCAACTCCCTCCAAAGATTTTCTATGGGGTTGAGATCTGGAGACTGGCTAGGCCACTCCAGGACCTTGAAATGCTTCTTACGAAGCCACTCCTTCGTTGCCCGGGCGGTGTGTTTGGGATCATTGTCATGCTGAAAGACCCAGTTACGTTTCATCTTCAATGCCCTTGCTGATGGAAGGAGGTTTTCACTCAAAATCTCACGATACATGGCCCCATTCATTCTTTCCTTTACACGGATCAGTCGTCCTGGTCCTTTTGCAGAAAAACAGCCCCATAGCATGATGTTTCCACACCCATGCTTCACAGTAGGTATGGTGTTCTTTGGATGCAACTCAGCATTCTTTGTCCTCCAAACACGACAAGTTGAGTTGTTACCAAAAAGTTATATTTTGGTTTCATCTGACCATATGACATTCTCCCAATCCTCTTCTGGATCATCCAAATGCACTCTAGCAAACTTCAGATGGTCCTGGACATGTACTGGCTTAAGCAGGATTTGAGTCCCTGGCGGCGTAGTGTGTTACTGATGGTAGGTTTTGTTACTTTGGTCCCAGCTCTCTGCAGGTCATTCACTAGGTCCCCCCGTGTGGTTCTGGGATTTTTGCTCACCGTTCTTGTGATCATTTTGACCCCATGAGGTAGATCTTGCGTGGAGCCCCAGATCGAGGGAGATTATCACTGGTCTTGTATGTCTTCCATTTCCTAATAATTGCTCCCACAGTTGATTTCTTCAAACCAAGCTGCTTACCTATTGCAGATTCAGTCTTCCCAGCCTGGTGCAGGTCTACAATTTTGTTTCTGGTGTCCTTTGACAGCTCTTTGGTCTTGGCCATAGTGGAGTTTGGAGTGTGACTGTTTGAGGTTGTGGACAGGTGTCTTTTATACTGATAACAAGTTCAAACAGGTGCCATTAATACAGGTAACGAGTGGAGGACAGAGGAGCCTCTTAAAGAAGAAGTTACAGGTCTGTGAGAGACAGAAATCTTGCTTGTTTGTAGGTGACCAAATACTTATTTTCCACCATAATTTGCAAATATATTCATTAAAAATCCTACAATGTAATTTTCTGGATTTTTTTTCGTCATTTTGTCTGTCATAGTTGACGTGTACCTATGATGAAAATTACAGGCCTCTCTCATCTTTTTAAGTGGGAGAACTTGCACAATTGGTGGCTGACTAAATACTTTTTTTCCCCACTGTATGTAAATGTGATATTTACGTTTTTTATTTTTAATAACTTTACAAAAATGCTTTGTCATTATGGGGCAATGTGTGTAGATTGATGAGGGAAAAAAAACAATTTATTCAATTTTAGAATAAGGCTGTAACGTAACAAAATGTGGAAAAAGTAAAGGGGTCTGAATACTTTCCGAATGCACTGTACACTGTTCAATGAAATGCTTACTGGCAGGTTCCTTCTGGACAATGCAACAACATTAAGAAACAATCAAATGTAAGAATACAAACATAAAATAAATGTCTCAGTAGAATAGGTCAGGGATAAGGTTAGGGTTAGGGTGAGTTAAAGGGTTATGCTTAAGGTTAGGGTTAGGGTAGGGGTCAGTGGAGGCTGCTGAGGGGAGAACAGCTCATAATAATGGCTGGAACGGAGCAAATGGAATGGCATCAAACACCTGGAAACCACGTGTTTGATGTATTTGATAGCATTCCACTGACTCCACTCCAGTCATTACCATAAGCCCGTTCTCCCCAATTAAGGTCCCACCAACCTCCTGTGGTAGGGGTTAGGTTTTAGGGTTGGGTCGTCCCAAGGATCCCCCTTGTCTAAGGACGTCCCAACCCTTAGAACGACTCTCTTTGTGTCTGTGTGGCCTGTCTATCTTTAAAGGGAGAACAGGGCCTCGTGCTCTGTCTGGCACTCTCTCTTCAGTTAGGTCTGGGTCTACCTCTGTTCACAAAGCTCACTGTTCTGCCTGAGGGTCTCACTCCGGGGCTTAGCTTTAAAAGGCTCGGGCTTGCGATGAAAGCACTAGAGTGCCATTGAATCTGACGGAGACTTCGGCCAACAATACAGCTGACCCTTGCTAGTCTCAGCAGCGTAGACTAGTGAACTGTGAAGATAAGCAAATGGGACTTTGTGTTAGCTATGTCTATTTGTTTATACAAGCTTAGAAATGTTTTACGTTTCAGGAGACGTCGTCTATTTGCAGCCTGCTCTCTCTGGGGTAAACTCTTAAGAAATAACAGTACATTAACTTAAGTAGGCACATAATGGGGAATGTTATATAGTATTTTTTGTTAATGTCCTGATTGAACTGAAAGCTATTGCACAATCTATATATATATCAGTGTTTTTCTTTATTTAGGGTCTACTGCATTAAAAAGGGTTTAAACTGCTACCACATGTGCCTTTGTACTGTCATTTACTGAATGTGAGCGTGTTGTTTTCCAGACTCAGTGTGTCACATTATTGTTTTTTGTCCAACAATATGTGGGTTTCCAGAAGGGCTCAACATAAATCTCCTCAACTGTCCTTACTTCATCTAGCCACTAGTAGCATCAGCTACTAAAACTTCAATAACTCACCAAAGGTTTTGTCATACTTGAGTAACTGCGACAAGGTCACGGAAGTCATGACTTTAAGAAGGGAAATGCTTCTGTAAATGTTTCATACTGATGCTAATTTTTCTGACTGCGGCATGAAGAAGTCACACTGGGCTTTGCTCTATGAAAGACGGCATAAAGCTGCTTCTATATGACCGGCAGGTGAAATAATAAAACCTGCAAATGATGAGGTTGGTGTTGTTCCAGGTAATGAAGGGAAGGCAGGGGGGGCTAGAATAGACACTAGTGAAGTGGCTGAGAAACCAGTGGAAAATATCAGACTAGACTAGGTTAGGTTAGGCTGGAACGATGCCTGTGTGAGGAGAACAAACGTAGGATTCTCAGCTGACTCTCTCACATACACTTTGACAGCATCAAACAACACCACAAACGAGTTGTTAGACCACAAGGAAGCCAAACAAACGGCAAACACACGTATCGTACTTCACAATACAAGTCAGTGTAAGTACATCATCCAATCTCTCTCTTATTTCCTCCTTCTATACTCTTTTCCCCTCATCCCTCTTTTAACCCTCCATCCATCTCTCCATAGTCCTCTTAGCCCCCTGACTCTCTCTCTCCACAGTCCTCTCTTAGCCCCCCTGACTCAATTTCAATTTCAATTTAAGGGGCTTTATTGGCAAGGAGAACATATGTTAACATTGCCAAAGCAAGTGAAATAGATAATAAACAAAAGTGAAATAAACAATAAATATGAACAATATGAAAGTCTATATACAGTGTTGTAACAATGTGCAAATAGTTAAAGTACAAAGGGGAAAATAAATAAACATAAATATGGGTTGTATTTACAAGGGTGTTTGTTCTTCACTGGTTGCCCTTTTCCTGTGGCAACAGGTCACAAATCTTGCTGCTGTGATTGCACACTGTGGTATTTTACCCACTAGATATGGGAGTTTATCCAAATTGGATTTGTTTTCAAATTCTTTGTGGGTCTGTGTAATCTGAGGGAAATATGTGTCTCTAATATGGTCATACATTTGGCAGGAGGTTAGGAAGTGCAGCTCAGTTTCCACCTCATTTTGTGGGCAGTGTGCACATAGCCTGTCTCCTCTAGAGAGCCAGGTCTGCCTTCGGCGGCCTTTCTCAATAGCAAGGATATGCTCACTGAGTCTGTGTCACGATGTCAGTGTATGCGGTTGACTGAAGTCAGGCGCAGGACACAGAACTCAATGAAAAAACGTATCTTTACTAATGCACGTAAAGAAACAAGAAGCCTCCACGCAGGGAGGAATAAACCCGCTCACCAACGACATCAGCGAACAAACAACAAACACGCACAGAACACAATGGGAGCCACAGGGTTAAATAGGGGCGGAGTAATTACAAGATGGGCAACAGGTGTGAAACAATCTGACACAACAGGTAGAACATAGATCGGCAGCAGCTAGTACTCCGGTGACGACGAACGACGAAACCTGCCCGAGCAAGGAGGAGGGGCAGCCTCGGCAGAATCCGTGACAGTACCCCCCACCTGACGCGCGGCTCCAGCCGTGCGTCAACCCCGGCTTCGGGGACGGCCAGGAGGACACGGCGCGGGGCGAGTGGGATGATTGCGGTGGTAATCCCTCAACATGGATGGATCGAGGATATCCCTCCTAGGAACCCAGCACCGTTCCTCCGGACCGTACCCCTCCCACGCCACGAGATACTGCAGGCCCCCCACCCGACGCCTCGAATCCAATATGGACCGAACCGAGTACGCCGGTGCCCCCTCGATGTCCAGCGGGGGCGGAGGAACCTCCCGTATCTCCGACTCCTGGAGTGGACCAGCTACCACCGGCCTGAGGAGAGACACATGGAACGAGGGGTTAATACGATAATTAGTAGGAAGTTGTAACCTATAACATACCTTGTTCAATCTCCTCAGGACTTTAAATGGCCCCACAAACCGCCGACCCAGTTTCCGGCAGGGCAGGCGAAGGGGCAGGTTTCGGGTCGAGAGCCAGACCCGGTCCCCCGGTGCATACACCGGGGCCTCACTGCGGTGGCGGTCGGCGCTCGCCTTTTGCCGCCTGATGGCCCGCTGCAGACGTACATGGGCAGCGTTCCAGGTACGTACACACGACCCTCTGGACACTGAGGAGGAGTGGGTTCGTTGCGCAACGCCCGCTCGATCTCCACGTCAACCTCCCACACCACCGGTGCCACCAGACACGACGCCGGAAGTATGGGAGTGGGCTCCACGGAACTCCCCTCCGTGTCATACAGTCGGGACAGAGCATCTGCCTTAGCGTTCTGGGAACCTGGCCTGTAAGAAAGGGTGAAAACAAAACGGTTGAGAAACATGGACCACTTTGCCTGGCGAGGGTTTAACCTCCTCGCTGCCCGGATGTATTCCAGATTGCGGTGGTCAGTCAAAATGAGAAAAGGGTGTTTAGCCCCCTCAAGCCAATGTCTCCACGCTTTCAGAGCTTCGACCACAGCCAACAGCTCCCGGTCCCCCACATCATAGTTGCGCTCCGCCGGGCTGAGCTTCTTCGAAAAGAAGGCACAGGGGCGGAGTTTAGGTGGCGTACCCGAGCGCTGAGACAGTACAGCGCCTATTCCAGCCTCGGACGCGTCCACCTCAACCGTGAAGGCTAAAGAGGGGTCCGGATGAGCCAGCACTGGAGCCGAGGTAAACAGGTCCTTCAGACGACTAAAAGCCCTGTCCGCCTCCGCTGACCACCGCAGACGCACCGGCCCCCCCTTCAGTAACGAGGTAATGGGAGCTGCTACCTGACCAAAGCCCCGGATAAATCTCCGGTAGTAATTAGCAAAGCCCAAAAATCGCTGCACCTCCTTTACCGTGGTTGGAGTCGCCCAATTACGCACGGCCGAAATGCGGTCACTCTCCATCCTCACCCCTGACGCGGACATATGGTACCCCAAGAAAGAGATGGACTCCTGGAAGAACAGGCATTTCTCTGCCTTAGCATACAGGTCATGCTCCAACAGTCTTCCAAGCACCTTACGCACCAGGGACACATGCTCGGCCCGTGTAGCGGAGTATATAAGGATGTCATCAATATACACCGCTACCCCTTGTCCGTGCAGGTCCCTGAAAATCTCATCCACAAATGATTGGAAAACTGAAGGAGCATTCATTAACCCGTATGGCATGACCAGATACTAAAAATGTCCAGAGGTGGTACTAAATGCCGTCTTCCACTCATCTCCCTCACGGATACGCACTAGGTTGTACGCGCTCCTAAGATCCAATTTTGTGAAAAAGCGTGCCCCGTGCAATGATTCCGTCATACTAGCTATCAGAGGTAATGGATAGCTGTACTTGATGGTAATTTGATTTAGGCCACGGTAATCAATGCACGGGCGTAACCCACCATCTTTCTTTTTCACAAAAAAGAAACTTGAGGAAACGGGTGAAGTGGATGGCCGAATGTATCCCTGACTCAGAGATTCGGTGACATATGTCTCCATAGCCGCCTTCTCCTCCTGAGACAAAGGATACACGTGACTCCGGGGAAGTGCAGCTCCTACCTGGAGATTTATCGCACAATCCCCCGGACGATGGGGTGGTAATTTAGTCGCCCTCTTCTTACTGAAGGCGAGAGCCAAATCGGCATACTCAGATGGAATGTGCATGGTGGACACCTGGTTTGGACTTTCCACCGAAGTTGCCCCCAAGGAAACTCCTAAACACCTCCCTGAACACTGACTGGACCATCCCTTGAGAGCCCTCTGTTGCCATGAAATCGTGGGGTCATGAATGGCTAACCAGGGAAGTCCCAACACCACAGGATGCGCAGGAGAATCAATCAGATAGAGGCTAACGGGCGACTATCTAATGCGTGAACAGGGAAAGGTTTATCAACAGACTGTGGGAATCCCTAGGCTACGTGCATACTGGCGATCAATAAAATTCCCAGCCGCGCCTGAATCTACTAGCGCCTTATGCTGGGAATGGGGAGAAAAATCTGGAAACATAATGTCGATACACATATTAGCAACAGGGAACTCTGGGTTAGTCGGGTGCCTACTCACCTGAGACGGTCGACCAGTGCTCTGCCTGCTGCCTCGCCCTCCTGAGAACCCTCCCCTGCACCGACCAGCAGTGTGTCCTCTGCGGCCACACTTGGTGCAGGGGACAGTCTCTCTCCCAGTCTCCCTACCTGCAGCACCTCCGAGCTCCATGGGGGTATCCTCGGAGGTGCTGGGGGATGGAATGGACAGACCCCCATCAGAACGTCCGCGGGCTGCCAACAGGTTATCCAACCGGATGGACATGTCCACCAGTTGGTCCAGGTTGAAATTGGCGTCCCTTCAGGCCAGTTCCCGACGGACGTCCTCTCTTAAGCTGCAACGGTAGTGGTCGATAAGGGCCCGCTCATTCCATCCCGCGCTGGCTGCTAAAGTCTTAAACTCCTGCGCAAAATCCTGCGCGCTCCTCATCTCCTGTCGTAAGTGGACCAGCCGTTCTCCCGCCGCTCTCCCCTCCGGTGGATGATCGAATACCGCCCGGAAGTGGTGGGTGAAATCCTCGTAGCGGACAGTTCTCGAGTCTATATTCCCCCACTCGGCGTTAGCCCACTCAAGCGCCTTCCCTGATAGACAGGAGATGAGGGCGGACATGCTCTCGTATCCCGAGGGCGCCGGGTGAATGGTGGCCAGGTAAAGCTCTACCTGGAGGAGAAATCCCTGGCACCCGGCAGATGTACCGTCGTATGCCCTCGGGAGCGAGAGCCGAATTCCCCTGGACCCAGGTGGCGAAGTGGTAGCCAGTGTAGCAGGTGGTGGTGTGGTTGAGCATGGTGAAGGGATACCACCTCTCTCTATTTGCTCCATCATCTGGAACACTCGTTCCATCGTAGCACAGAGATTCTGGATCATCGTCCCTTGACGTTGGACTCGTTCTTCCATCGTCTTCGTAGATCCAGTCGTTCCTGCTGACTCCATCGTGGTGCGTGTTTCTGTCACGATGTCAGTGTATGCGGTTGACTGAAGTCAGGCACAGGACACAGAACTCAATGAAAAAACGTATCTTTACTAATGCACGTAAAGAAACAAGAAGCCTCCACGCAGGGAGGAATAAACCTGCTCACCAACGACATCAGCGAACAAACAACAAACACGCACAGAACACAATGGGAGCCACAGGGTTAAATAGGGGCGGAGTAATTACAAGATGGGCAACAGGTGTGAAACAATCTGACACAACAGGTAGAACACAGAAACATATAACATAGATCGGCAGCAGCTAGTACTCCGGTGACGACGAACAACGAAACCTGCCCGAGCAAGGAGGAGGGGCAGCCTCGGCAGAATCCGTGACAGTCTGTACATAGTCAAAGATTTCCTTAGTTTTGGGTCAGTCACAGTGGTCAGGTATTCTGCCACTGTGTACTCTCTGTTTAGGGCCAAATAGCATTCTAGTTTGCTCTGTTTTTTTGTTAATTCTTTCCAATGTGTCAAGTAATTATCTGTTTGTTTTCTCATGATTTGGTTGGGTCTAATTGTGTTGCTGTCCTGGGGCTCTGTGGGCTCTGTGAGGTCTGTTTGTGTTTGTGAACAGAGCCCCAGGACCAGCTTGCTTAGGGGGCTTTTCTCCAGGTTCATTTCTCTGTAGGTGATGGCTTTGTTATGGAAGGTTTGGGAATCGCTTCCTTTTAGGTGGTTGTAGAATTTAATGGCTCTTTTCTGGATTGTGATAATTAGTGGGTATCGGCCTAATTCTGCTCTTCATGCATTATTTGATGTTTTACATTGTACACAGAGCATATTTTTGCATTCTGCATGCAGAGTCTCAATTTGGTGTTTGTCCCATTTTGTGAATTCTTGGTTGGTGTGCGGACCACAGACCTCACAACCATAAAGGGCAATGGGTTCTAGTATTTTTAGCCAGATCCTAATTGGTATGTCGAATTTTATGTTACTTTTGATGGCTTCTTGCTTTGTCTCTCAGATCGTTCACAGCATTGTGGAAGTTACCTGTGGCGCTGATGTTTGGGCCAAGGTATGTATAGTTTTTTGTGTGCTCTAGGGCAACGGTGTCTAGATGTCTAGATGGAATTTGTATTCGTGGTCCTGGCAACTTTGGAACACCATTATTTTTGTCTTACTGAGATTTACTGTCAGGGCCCAGGTCTTCCACAAAAGCCCCCTAAGCAAGCTGACAGAATCTGTGCAGAAGATCTAGGTGCTGCTGTAGGCCCTCCTTGGTTTGGGACAGAAGCACCAGATCATAAGCAAACAGTAGACATTTGACTTCAGATTCTAATAGGGTGAGGCCGGGTGCTGCAGACTGTTCTAGTGCCCTTGCCAATTCGTTGATCTATATGTTGAAGAGGGTAGGGCTTAAGCTGCATCGCTGTCTCACCCCCCGGCCCTGTGGAAAGAAATGTGTGTTTTTTGCCAATTTTAACCGCACACTTGTTGTTTGTGTACATGGATTTTATAATGTCGTATGTTTTTCCCCAACACCACTTTTCATCAATTTGTATAGCAGACCCTCATGCCAAATTGAGTCTAAAGCTTTTCTGAAAACAACAAAACGTGAGAAGACTTTGCCTTTGTTTTGGTTTGTTTGTTTGTCAATTAGGGTGTGCAGGGTGAATACATGGTCTGTTGTACGGTAATTTGGTAAAAAGCCCATTTGACATTTGCTCAGTAAATTTTTTTGCTGAGGAAATGTACGAGTCTGAGGATGATGTTAAAGAGTTTAAGTATAGCCAATTGGAATTTGTGGTCTGTATATTTTATAATTTCATTTAGGATACCATCAACCCCACAGGCCTTTTTGGGTTGCAGGGTTTGTATTTTGTCCTGTAGTTCATTCAATGTAATTGGAGAATCCAGTGGGTTCTGGTAGTCTTTAAGAGTTGATTCTAAGATTTGTATTTGATCATGTATATGTTTTTGCTGTTTGTTCTTTGTTATAGAGCCAAAAAGATTGGAGAAGTGGTTTATCCATACATCTCTGTTTTGAATAGATAACTCTTCATGTTGTTGTTAGTTTAGAGTTTTCCAATTTTCCCAGAAGTGGTTAGATTCTATGGATTCTTTAATTACATTGAGCTGATTTCTGACGTGCTGTTCCTTCTTTTTCTGTAGTGTATTTCTGTATTGTTTTAATGATTCAGGTTTTCGTTTTTAGTGATTCAGGCGTAGGCTCAGGTTTTCTGGGTCTCTATGTTTTTGGTTGGATAGGTTTCTCAATTTCTTTCTTAGGTCTTCATCAAACCATTTGTCATTGTTGTTAATTTTCTTAGGTTGTCTGCTTGACATTTTTTAGATTTGATAGGGAAGCTGAGAGGTCAAATATACTGTTTAAGTTTTCTACTGCCAAGTTTACACCTTCACTATTACAGTGAAACATTTTGTCCAGGAAATTGTCTAGAAGGAATTGATTTTGTTGTTGCCTATTTGTTTTTTTGGTAGATTTCCACACTACTTTCCTTCCATCTATAGCATTTCTTAATATTATTCAGTTACTTTGGCTTTGATGCCTCATGATTGAGCATAGCTCTGTTCAAGTAGTGTGATTTTGCTGTGATCTGATAGGGGTGTTAGTGGACTGACTGTGAACGCTCTATGTGACTCTGGGTTGAGGTCAGTGACAAAGTAGTCTACAGTACTACTGCCAAGAGATGAGCTATAGGTGTACCTACTGAAGGAGTCCCCTCGAAGCCTACAATTGACTATGTAAATACCCAGCGTCCGACAGAGCTGCAGGAGTTGTGACCCGTTTTTGTTGATTATGTTGTCGTAGTTGTGTCTAGGGTGGCATATGGGGGTGGGATTCCTCCAGGTAGGCGTTTGTCCCCCTGTGTGCTGAGGGTGTCAGGTTCTTGTCCAGTTCTGACATTTAGGTCGCCCTAGACTAGTTAATGTCCCTGGGCCTGGAAATTGTTGATCTCCCCCTCTAGGATGGAGAAGCTGTCATCGTTAAAGTATGCGGATTCTATTGGGGGGATATAGGTAGCACACATGAGGACATTTTTCTCTGAGGACTCTCTCTCTCTCTCTCTCTCTCTCTCTCTCTCTCCACAGTCCTCTCTTAGTCCTCTCTCTCTCTCTCTCTCTCTCTCTCTCTCTCCACAGTCCTCTCTTAGACCCCTGACTCTTAGAGGAAGCGGTTTGTGTGCAGACTGTGGCTGACTGGAACACCATGCCGTGTGCATGGGGAGCTGTAACTCGAGCCCGGTGCATTAAAAGTTCCACTAGAGTAACAGTTTCTGCAAGGAGGGATTTTGCGGTGGGCCGGTGTTAGGAACGGAGGGGACTCTACCGGGAGAGAGCCATGTGCGTGTGTTTATGCTCTGGCAAAGCCAGACGGGACAGAGGGGGACACTGCCTCCTGTTGATAGAGAAGTGGTGGTGTCAGGAGAAAAGCATTTTCAATTCGATTTTGAAACTTGATGAACGTGTTTTTTTGTTAGACCATTACGTGTAGCTAAAACCATGTATTTACATAAGCAGGTGCAGTGTACTTACAATGTAGATACACATTACAACTGTGCTAGTTTCCATTATTCATACAGCTAAGGAATGTACCTTAGATTGGGCATAGAGTTCTCCTTATATGCCGCCATGTGACGCTTGAATTCACAGACCAGTAAGCCAAATACAACGTACCGAATTTATCACCAAAAAATATGCGAAAAATTCCAGACTACTTTGTTGTTATCGGAAATACTTGGTAAAAGGCACATGGAATCCCTTGGTAATAGGGCCCCTCTGAACTTCAAAGGGCTTGTTATCAGTACTATTTATCTGACATCCCATCAGTTTTAATGACAACAGCCTGCTCCACCGAGTGGCTTACCTTCACTTAGAGAGTCGCTCCAATGGGCTGATTTCATAGCATAAGGGAAGCTACAAACTCTTCTGTGTACTTGATAGAATGGTGGAATATAAAGGTCGTTGTTGGATTGGAGATATATTGTAGTGCAAGAGTCTAGCGAAGGCCTATTCTAGGTGGGCGGGCCTACTACATTTACATTTTAGTCATTTAGCTGAGGGCCAGTTGAGACAGAGAAGTATTTAAACCACATCGGTTTAACCAGGATATCCAGTGGCATAAATATGGTTAACCCAGACACACACTGCAACCGTCTGATAGACGGACGTATGGAATTTTGTTGCAATACTAGAGTGAAAAACTGAAAATACTTTTTGGCGCAGTTTTACTTACAGCCACCAGAGGGTGGTCTACCATAACAGATATATTCGTGATATTGTAGCTTTGGCCTTTCTGTGATGTCTACATTTTGAAGGAAGACTGGCTTGCATGCAGCATCTGCAATGCTGCAAATTCAAAAGAGTTTTAAGATGAACATTCGTTTTTTTATTTGGTAATTATAAAAGCCAGAGAAATGATGTGCTGTTGAATGGTGCTTAAAGGTATAATCCTTAATTGAAACAATAGCAAAGCATTTACCCCGCCTATGTTTGGCCCAGCGTCGTCCAGGGTATGGGAGGGAATGGCCGGCAGGGATGTAGCTCAGTTGGTAGAGCATGGCGTTTGCAACGCCAGGGTTGTGGGTTCGAAAATAATGTATGCACTCACTAACTGTAAGTCGCTCTGGATAAGAGCGTCTGCTAAATGACGTAAATGTAATGTAAATGTATAAAGCTGAAGGATGGGGCTGAAGAAATGTAACCAATATGGTCAACCCAGACACACACTGCAACCGTCTGAGAGACAGACGTATGGATTGTTGTTGCAATACTAGAGTGAAACACTGAAAATACTTTTTGCCGCAGTTTTACTTACAGCCACCAGAGGGTGGTCTACCATAACAGATATATTTGTGATATTGTAGCTTTGGCTTTTCTGTGATGTCTACATTTTGAAGGAAGACTGGCTTGCATGCAGCATATGCAATGCTGCACATTCAAAAATAGTTTTAAGATGAACAATCGTTTTTTATTTGGTAGTTATAAAAGGCAGAGAAATTATGTGGTGTTGAATGGTGTTTAAAGGTAGAATCCTTAATTGAAACAATAGCAAAGCATCCACCCCGCCTATGTTTTGGTATAAAGCTGAAGGATTGGGCTGGAGAAATGTAACCATATCAACCAATCAAATTCACAGAAAGAGGTATGGATGCAAGGACTGACCATCCATGATATCAAAAATATAGTTTTAGCCAATATTTTGAGACTATAAAGAGTTTGTTTACATTTACTTTGTTTATAAACATTGGAGTAAAACAAGCTTATATTTGGGGTTCTGATGGGTTACGGCAGTTGAACTAAGCTCATTAATAAGTTCAAAAATCTATGAGTATATATGATTAATTTATCAGCCCAAAATCTAATGTATCAACTAAGGATTCTAGCTAAAAGAAAATAAATAGAGGATCTTGAATATTTAGTTAGTTAAAGCAGCAAACCTAGCAATCTGAACAGCTAAGAATACACCCCACTCATTTGGTACCATCATTGGTAGGGACCCCACTCATTTTGTACCATCATTGGTAGGGACCCCAATCATTTGGTACCATCATTGGTAGGGACCCCACTCATTTGGTACCATCATTGGTAGGGACCCCACTCATTTGGTACCATCATTGGGAGGGACCCCACTGTGTCTATGAATCATTGGGAGGGACCCCACTGTGTCTATGAATCATTGGGAGGGACCCCACTGTGTCTATGAATCATTGGGAGGGACCCCACTGTGTCTATGAATCATTGGGAGGGACCCCACTGTGTCTATGAATCATTGGGAGGGACCCCACTGTGTCTATGAATCATTGGGAGGGACCCCACTGTGTCTATGAATCATTGGGAGGGACCCCACTGTGTCTATGCAACGTGGACAGTCCCCATAGAAAAATATATAATCTCAATTAGATACCACTATACACAGCGAAGGGTGTCAAAGTCAGCATGTAAACTCACTTTAACAAATGTCTCACCACACATAAAATCCAGGGTCGAGGAACTTTGGATAGATGAGCTTAGAAACGGCCAGACTCAGGACTCTGTAACCTCTGGGTCTGAGATGCTCCTCTCCAGTCCTCAGCCCAGTCACACAAGCCCCCAGCTCCTATTCCTGATCCTATTCCAACCTCCCCTTGTGTCCTCCCAGACCGCCCCTGCCTTTTAACAGGGTAGAATGGAATGTGAGAACGCTTCCAAGATACAGGATGAATAATCCTGTCAGAGTCCGATACATCAGTGTTACAAACCAAAGTAAAATATGCTGCGATTCTTTGGCCCTTGGAAAAATGGTGGATGAAAAATAAGTTGTTCTGCTTTCAGATTTTTCAGATTTGTTTTTCATTTCACACCTACACTCTTAGAAAAAAAGGTGCTATCCAGAACCTAAAAGGATTCTTCGGCTGTCCCTATAGGAGAACCCTTTCCACAGAGGGTTCTGCATGGAATTCAAAAGGGTTCTACCTGGAACCAAAAAGGGTTCTTCAAAGGGTTCTCCTATGGGAACAGTCAAAGAACCCTCTTGGAACCCTTTTTTCTCAGACTGTACAGAATCTTAATTAAGAATAGAAGTAATTTTACAACACTGTGCCATGTATGCTAAAATGTGAAGTTCATTTGACCCCTGACCTATACCACCCATATTGAATTTCTTCAATACATTGTAGTTTGTTGGTGAAAGTAGTCGTACCCCAGATGTGGATGAAAATAGGCTGATGCTTTCTGAACTAAAATACCATTAATACACAGGGAAACGTTTTTTATTTCCCAGTTGAACTGTCTTAATGAAATTATATCTATCAATTAGCTCAACCTAGATCAGGGTGACCCCATTACATATAATACTTTGATACAGCTATGAGAAGGTGCATTGACTTCAATACCAATCACATATGAGTATGTTTGTTATCACAGTGATCATATAGAGGTCAGACCGTCCAGGCAGTACAGTGGTGATCATATAGAGGTCAGACCGTCCAGGCAGTACAGTGTGATCATATAGAGGTCAGACCGTCCAGGCAGTACAGTGTGATCATATAGAGGTCAGACCGTCCAGGCAGTACAGTGGTGATCATATAGAGGTCAGACCGTCCAGGCAGTACAGTGTGATCTGATCATATAGAGGTCAGACCCTCCAGGCAGTACAGTGTGATCATATAGAGGTCAGACCATCCAGGCAGTACAGTGTGATCATATAGTGGTCAGACTGTCCAGGCAGTACAGTGGTGATCATATAGTGGTCAGACCGTCCAGGCAGTACAGTGTGATCATATAGAGGTCAGACCGTCCAGGCAGTACAGTGTGATCATATAGAGGTCAGACCATCCAGGCAGTACAGTGTGATCATATAGAGGTCAGACCCTCCAGGCAGTACAGTGGTGATCATATAGAGGTCAGACCGTCCAGGCAGTACAGTGGTGATCATATAGAGGTCAGACCGTCCAGGCAGTACAGTGTGATCATATAGTGGTCAGACTGTCCAGGCAGTACAGTGTGATCATATAGAGGTCAGACCGTCCAGGCAGTACAGTGTGATCATATAGAGGTCAGACCGTCCAGGCAGTACAGTGGTGATCATATAGAGGTCAGACCGTCCAGGCAGTACAGTGTGATCATATAGAGGTCAGACTGTCCAGACAGTACAGTGGTGATCATATAGTGGTCAGACCGTCCAGGCAGTACAGTGTGATCATATAGAGGTCAGACCGTCCAGGCAGTACAGTGTGATCATATAGAGGTCAGACCGTCCAGGCAGTACAGTATGATCATATAGTTGTCAGACCGTCCAGGCAGTACAGTGTGATCATATAGAGGTCAGACCGTCCAGGCAGTACAGTGTGATCATATAGAGGTCAGACCGTCCAGGCAGTACAGTGTGATCATATAGAGATCAGACCGTCCAGGCAGTACAGTATGATCATATAGTGGTCAGACCGTCCAGGCAGTACAGTGTGATCATATAGAGGTCAGACCGTCCAGCCAGTACAGTGTGATCATATAGTGGTCAGACCGTCCAGGCAGTACAGTGTGATCATATAGTGGTCAGACCGTCCAGGCAGTACAGTGTGATCGTATAGAGGTCAGACCGTCCAGGCAGTACAGTGTGATCATATAGAGGTCAGACCGTCCAGGCAGTACAGTGTGATCATATAGAGGTCAGACCGTCCAGGCAGTACAGTGTGATCATATAGAGGTCAGACCGTCCAGGCAGTACAGTGTGATCATATAGTGGTCAGACCATCCAGGCAGTAAAGTGGTGATCGTATAGAGGTCAGACCGTCCAGGCAGTACAGTGTGATCATATAGAGGTCAGACCGTCCAGGCAGTACAGTGTGATCATATAGAGGTCAGACCGTCCAGGCAGTACAGTGTGATCATATAGAGGTCAGACCGTCCAGGCAGTACAGTGTGATCATATAGAGGTCAGACCGTCCAGGCAGTACAGTGTGATCATATAGAGGTCAGACCCTCCAGGCAGTACAGTGTGATCATATAGAGGTCAGACCCTCCAGGCAGTACAGTGTGATCATATAGAGGTCAGACCGTCCAGGCAGTACAGTGTGATCATATAGAGGTCAGACCGTCCAGGCAGTACAGTGTGATCATATAGAGGTCAGACCCTCCAGGCAGTACAGTGTGATCGTATAGAGGTCAGACCGTCCAGGCAGTACAGTGGTGATCATATAGTGGTCAGACCGTCCAGGCAGTACAGTGTGATCATATAGAGGTCAGACCGTCCAGACAGTACAGTGTGATCATATAGAGGTCAGACCGTCCAGGCAGTACAGTGTGATCATATAGAGGTCAGACCGTCCAGGCAGTACAGTGTGATCATATAGAGGTCAGACCGTCCAGGCAGTACAGTGTGATCATATAGAGGTCAGACCGTCCAGGCAGTACAGTGTGATCATATAGAGGTCAGACCCTCCAGGCAGTACAGTGTGATCATATAGAGGTCAGACCGTCCAGGCAGTACAGTGTGATCATATAGAGGTCAGACCCTCCAGGCAGTACATTGGTGATCATATAGAGGTCAGACCGTCCAGGCAGTACAGTGTGATCATATAGAGGTCAGACCGTCCAGGCAGTACAGTGTGATCATATAGATGTCAGACCATCCAGGCAGTACAGTGTGATCATATAGTGGTCAGACCGTCCAGGCAGTACAGTGTGATCATATAGAGGTCAGACCGTCCAGGCAGTACAGTGTGATCATATAGAGGTCAGACCATCCAGGCAGTACAGTGTGATCATATAGAGGTCAGACCGTCCAGGCAGTACAGTGTGATCATATAGTGGTCAGACCATCCAGGCAGTACAGTGTATTTATGTTTTGTATTGAGATATTGCAGAGGGGAATGAAATGGTTAATTATACATGGTTAACGCCAATGGTATTCTGCAAGCCATTCTTTTAGGTCTTTCGTAGATGTCCTTGAAACTGTAGCATTCTGCACAACATCCTTATTCCAATGTGAATAGTTCCTCTGCAAACATCTGAGGCAATAGCATTGATTCCCATATGAAGTTGAATATCCTGTTGGGGTTGTTAATGTTGTACAGTTATGTTCCCCATTATCTGAATAAAAGGGACTGTGAAGTGTCTTACAGTGTCTTGAGGAAATACCATTGTTCTAAACAGTAAACAGTTATAGTGTAGCCATTGATTTGACACCCATCCTCAAGTGAGAGATCCTGTACGAATGGACGTAGACTGGTACTCACATTGATTTAACTGTGGTGGCGGATTCCACCACATTGAGACAATAGCTGCCCACAAAAAGAATACACACACACTCACACACATGATGCATGCACACACACACATGATGCACACACATACACACACACACATGATGCACACACACACATAATGCACACACACACACATTCAAAAAGTCTCAGAGAAATTAAGAGGAGCCAGTTCAGAAGGGGAACCCCAGTGTAGTGGCATCAGCTGATCTCATCAGTGGATATCGCACCAATTGGATTCACACTCTACTTACATGCAGTCTATATAAGTTGACCAGTTCTACACACGCTTCCTCAATGCCGGATGTTACGAGCACGCATGCGCTGGTGTCTCTTGCTGCCGTTGCTGCTGTAACTAGCTGTTACTCGCTATGCTTGCTGTTTTCTGATATCCAACCACCACCCCAGCCTCCACCTGTCTGGGTTCTGGGTTTCCTCCTTCAGGGGATTTGATGTAGCATATCATTCTCACTGTCTGTAGTTCTATTATCATCATATGATACTTGGCTCTGGCAGTGAGCTACCCTGAAAGAGCAGAGAACTCCCAACACTATGCATTGTAATCTTGTTAATGGAATCCTTCCCTCTCTCCTCTCTCTCCATCACTCCCTCTCTCACACTCTATCCATCACTCCCTCTCTCCTCTCTCTCCATTACTCCCTCTCTCCTCTCTCTCCATCACTCCCTCTCTCTCTCATCACTCCCTCTTTCCTCTCTCTCCAATACTCCTCTCTCCTCCCTCTCCATCACTCCCTCTCTCACACTCTATCCATCACTCCCTCTCTCCTCTCTCTCCATTACTCCTCTCTCCATCACTCCCTCTCTCAATCACTCCCTCTCTCCTCTCTCTCCATCATTCCCTCTCTCCTCCTTCTCCATCACTCACTCTCTCCTCATCATTCCCTCTCTCCTCCTTCTCCATCACTCCCTCTCTCCTCTCTCCCCATCACTCCCTCCCTCCTCTCTCTCCACCACTCCCTCTCTCCTCTCCTCCATTACTCCCCTCCATCCTCCACACCTCTCCCTCTCTCTCCATTACCTCCTCTCTCCAGATCACTCCCTCCTCATCTCTCCCATCACTCCTCTCCTCCATCACTCCCTCTCTCCTCTCTCTCCCACCCACTCCCTCTCTCCATACTCTCTCCATCACCCTGCCTCCTCCATCACTCCCCTCCTCCCCCCCACACTCCCTCTCTCCTCTCTCTCCATGCCTCACTCCTCCCTCCTCAACATCACTCTCCCTCTCTCCACTCCTCCCTCTCTCACTCCCTCCCTCTCAAATCATCCTCTATCTCATCCATCACTCCCATCTCTCCTCCTTCTCCATCACTCCCCTCTCTTCCTCTCTCCTCCATCACTCCTCTCTCCTCTCGATCCATCGCCTCCTCCCCCTCGCCTCTTCTCATCATTCCCTCTCTCCTCTCTCTCATCACTCCATCTCCTCGCGATCCATTCACTCCTCCCCCTCCTCTCTCTCCATCACTCCTCTCCCCTCTCTCCTCCATCACTCCCTCTCGTCCAGTCTCTCTCCAGTCAACTCCTCTCGTCCTCACTCATCCCCCTACCTCTTCTGTCATCACTCCTCTCGCCCTGCTCTCCATCACTCCTCTCTCCTCTCTCTCCATCACTCCTCTGTCCTCTCTCTCCATCACTCCTCTGTCCTCTCTCTCTATCACTCCCTCTTTCCTCTCTCACACTCTCTTCCACACACACACACTAGCTGACGTGCAGCCCTTTGCCACTCACACCCTGGGCAGTAGACTGCGACACAGCACACAGCTCTTTGGGCTCTGCCTCCCTCTCTCTCTCTTCCACTGCAGCCTTCTCCTGTCCCAGACAACACCAATCCCTCCATCCCTCTGCACATCAATAAGCTTCATTAGCTAGTCTGTAATCAGATTGGCAGAAAAAGAACAGGATGAGGGAGAGAGAGAGAGAGAGAGAGAGAGAGAGAGAGAGAGAGAGAGAGAGAGAGAGGGGAGTGCAGCCAGTGTGGGTGTGCAGGAGGAGGACTGAGAGGTGGGACAGGAGGGGGAGAGGGAGGGGAACAGAACGGAGCAGAGCGTTTTCCTGTTGTAGTAACCACACGCTGCCTCCCTCCCTCCTGTTACTTCACTGCAGCACTCGGGAACGGCAGCAGCAGCAGCACCACTTAGCGGGAAACACACAGTAACCCGGCTTTCCTCTTCTCTCTCTCTCTCTCTCTCTCTCTCTCTCTCTCTCTCTCTCTCTCTCTCTCTCTCTCTCTCTCTCTCTCTCTCTCTCTCTCTCTCTCTCTCTCTCTCTCTCTGTGCGTGCTCAGCAGAGGTCTCCTCTCTCTCACTCCTGCGGCGTATTACAGCTTTGGTTTAAGTGGACACCGGCCCGCTCCTCGCCCACTGCCTCTGCATGACTGTCACAAAGGTAAGCGGACAAACCTGGGACGTTGGGGGGAGTGGTGGGGGGGGGGGGGGGGGGGGGGGTGACAATCGAGACAGGACACCGCTGGTTTGGGGCTCAGCACTACAGGGGTTGCAGTAGTCTTTGTTCCCCTCATTGTCCTGTGTCTTGTACTGTATGTGTACTTCACACTAAAAGTCCTGTTACCAGGCAGGACTGGGGCAGAGGGTTTCAGTTTAGAACTACCTGGGATAGCTTCTCATGGTACAGTATTGTACTACAGACATATGCACTGTTGTACACCTAGAGGATCAGGTGGAAGAGCTTGCGTGTGTCTACTGGGGGTGAAAGTCAGTACCACAGTTGCAGATCAGAGCAGGGACACACAGCAGCGCTTTGACTTTAGCTGATAGCTTATATCATGCAGTATTGTACTACAGACTCATGAGAGGATGGGGATCTGGTGTGAGTTGACTAGGGGGGTGAAACGTGGGTTGTAGCAAGATACAACAGGAGGGGCTGGGTTTGACTATTGTCTGTGGTTCATATGATCAGTTAGTGTTCTGTGAGGTTCACGTTTGTAAGATCAGGTTGGAGAGTTGAAAATCCAGCTGTCTGTGACGTATTGTACCACTGGTTCTGTGAGGTTCAGTATAGTAGTTCCAGTCTGTGTTCTTGAGGTTAGTTGTATCGCAGTCGGCAAAGGTCATCTGTAAGAAATCAATAAAGTTTGTAAAAACGGGAACTGAGTGAACCGTTCAGTGCTCAGTAGGTCCAAGGTTTGGGAAAGAACAATGTGGGTTTCCACTGTGTTCTGAAGAGGCATAGTATTCATTTTTAAGAAGTCCAGTCTGTGTGTGAGTTCTGTGTGTATCCATGGTATTTCCTGTGGTAAACATATTGTATTCCTGTGTGTAAACGACGAGTGAATTTCCTCGTGTGTCAGTTCCAGTGTATTTCCTGTGTGTAAATTCAAGTGTTTCCACGTGTGTGTAAGACACCATGTATTTCCCTTGTGTAAAGTTCATGTATTTCCTGTGTGTAACATCAGTGTATTTCCTCTGTGTTGTAAACAACATGTATTTCCCTGTGTGTAAGCAGTGTATTTCCCTGTGTGTAAACACATGTATTTCCCTGTTCTTGTTAACACCAGTGTATTTCCCTGTGTGTAAAATCAGTGTATTCCCTGTGTGTAACATTCAGTGTATTCCCTGTTTTGTAAACAACCAAGTGTATTCCCTTGTGTGGTAAAACAGTGTATTTCCCTGTGTGTAAAACCAATGTATTTCCTGTGTGTAAACACCAGTGTAATTCCCTGTGTGTAAAACACCAGTGTATTTCCCTGTGTAAACATCAGTGTATTTCCCTTGTGTAAACACAGGTATTTCCCTGTGTGTAAACACAGTGTATTTCCCTGTGTGTAAACATCAGTGTATTTCCTGGTGTGAAACACCAGTGTATTTCCCTGTGTGTAAACACCAGTGTATTTCCCTGTGTGTAAACACCAGTGTATTTCCCTGTGTGTAAACATCAGTGTATTTCCCTGTGTGTAAACATCAGTGTATTTCCCTGTGTGTAAACATCAGTGTATTTCCCTGTGTGTAAACATCAGTGTATTTCCCTGTGTGTAAACACCAGTGTATTTCCCTGTGTGTAAACACCAGTGTATTTCCCTGTGTGTAAACACCAGTGTATTTCCCTGTGTGTAAACCCAGTGTATTTCCCTGTGTGTAAACACCAGTGTATTTCCCTGTGTGTAAACACCAGTGTATTTCCCTGTGTGTAAACACCAGTGTATTTCCCTGTGTGTAAACACCAGTGTATTTCCCTGTGTGTAAACACCAGTGTATTTCCCTGTGTGTAAACACAGTGTATTTCCCTGTGTGTAAACACCAGTGTATTTCCCTGGTGTGTAAACACCAGTGTATTTCCCTGTGTGTAAAACCCAGTGTATTTCCCTGTGTGTAACACCAGTGTATTTCCCTGTGTGTAAACATCAGTGTATTTCCCTGTGTGTAAACACCAGTGTATTTCCCTGTGTGTAAACACCAGTGTATTTCCCTGTGTGTAAACACCAGTGTATTTCCCTGTGTGTAAACACCAGTGTATTTCCCTGTGTGTAAACACCAGTGTATTTCCCTGTGTGTAAACGTCAGTGTATTTCCCTGTGTGTAAACGTCAGTGTATTTCCCTGTGTGTAAACATCAGTGTATTTCCCTGTGTGTAAACACCAGTGTATTTCCCTGTGTGTAAACATCAGTGTATTTCCCTGTGTGTAAACACCAGTGTATTTCCCTGTGTGTAAACGTCAGTGTATTTCCCTGTGTGTAAACGTCAGTGTATTTCCCTGTGTGTAAACATCAGTGTATTTCCCTGTGTGTAAAGTGTATTCCCTGTGGGTAACATCAGTGTATGTTCCTGTGTGTAAAGCATAGTATTTCCTGTTGTAAACTCAGTGATTGTCTGTGTGAACGCAGTGTATTTTGTTGTAAACACATGATTCCCTGTTGAATTGTGGACAAGTTGAAGGTGACAGTTTGCTGTGTATAAAAGCATGATATTTCTTTAATGTTCCTATGTTCTGAATGATGTCTGTGTGCAGATCATTTGATTAGTTATTAATTAGATTCATATGGTTTTAGTTAGTTGATTGAAAGTTTGTATGTGTGGTGTGGTGTGTGTGTGGTGTGAAACCATGTAGTCATCGCAGGTGGGTGGAAGTTTAATTTTGAGGAGTCATCAGGTTGGTTGGATGTGTGGTGTGTCTGTCGGTGGCTGAGAGTAAAGTAGCATCAGCAGTAAAGCTCTATCAAGAGAGAGAGCTAGAAAGAAGAGAAAGAGAGATATAGAGAGAGAGAAGATAAGAGAGAAGTAGAAATAGAGATACGATAGAGCTACGAGAGAAGAGATAGCAGAGATAGAGATAGAGAGATAAGAGAAGATAGAGAATCTAGAGAGAGACGACTACTTACTCCCATGCAGGGAATTAACCTGGGCCAAAATAGATCACCTAGACTCTGGACAACCCACACACCATTTTCAGGTTTTGTGTCAGGATTCCATTGTAGAGAAGCACTAGCATCATCCCTAAACACAGATAATGATAATATTCCAGTGAATTTATTCAATGCAGTTTGCAGTGTGGGTGGTTGCTCACAGTGAAAGGTGAAAGGTCAGATGTGCAGCCTAGAGGCTGACAAGGGGGGTCTGGTGAGATTCACACACTTACAGGAGGGATTGTGGGTAATCCCTGTCTGAGAATGAGAGGAGGTGGGAGATGAAGAAAGGGAGAGTAGGTGGAAGAGAGAGGAGAAAGGAGGGAGGGAGGATGTCCAGGGGTGTGTCTCTGTGGTTCTGCCCAGTGACAGTGACTCTGTAGAGGGGTGTGTGTGTGTGTGTGACCTCCAGGGGAGTGCTATCTGCTGACAGGGCTAAACAGCCTGGGTGCCCAGAGACAGTGATAAGTGCACATCAGGCTGAGTGAGAGTGTGTAGGGTACTGGTAGCCATGATGTCCTGCTAGCTCGCACACACACACACACACACACACACACACACACACACACACACACACACACACACACACATACACACACACACACACATACACACACACACATGCACACACACACACACACATACACACACACACACACACACACACACACACACACACACACACACACACACATACACACACACACACGTTCACATCATCATGCACACGCTCGCTAAAAAGAGGGTGACAAGGGATGGAAAGAGTTCCATTGTAATTGTGGTTGTCTTCGGACTCTCACCCAAAGGCCTCCCAGTCAAATGAAATACAGCATGAAACTACTTGAATCACCAGCCATTTGCTGTGGTCAGACAAGTTCTTAGAGAGCCGTCTCAGGTCTCACAGCAGTCTGGGGTCTGGGGTCTGGGGTCTGGGGTCTGGGGCGGTCTGGGGTCTGGGGCGGTCTGGGGCGGTCTGGGGCGGTCTGGGGCGGTCTGGGGTCTGGGGTCTGGGGTGGTCTGGGGCGGTCTGGGGCGGTCTGGGGCGGTCTGGGGCGGTCTGGGGCGGTCTGGGGTCTGGGGCGGTCTGGGGGTCTGGGGCGGTCTGGGGTCTGGGGCGGTCTGGGGTCTGGGGGGTCTGGGGCGGTCTGGGGCGGTCTGGGGCGGTCTGGGGCGGTCTGGGGCGGTCTGGGGTCTGGGGCGGTCTGGGGTCTGGGGGGGTCTGGGGCGGTCTGGGGTCTGGGGCGGTCTGGGGTCTGGGGCGGTCTGGGGTCTGGGGTCTGGGGGGGTCTGGGGTCTGGGGCGGTCTGGGGCGGTCTAGGGCGGTCTGGGGTCTGGGGCGGTCTGGGGTCTGGGGTCTGGGGGGGTGTGTGGTCTGGGGGGGTCTGGGGTCTGGGGTGGTCTGGGGTGGTCTGGGGGGTCTGGGGTCTGGGGGGGTCTGGGGTCTGGGGGGTTCTGGGGTCTGGGGGGGTCTGGGGTCTGGGGGGTTCTGGGGTCTGGGGGGGTCTAGGGTCTGGGGCGGTCTGGGGTCTGGGAGACAGGACGGTAATCCCTTTAGCCGGTTGAGGTTTAGACCTGAAGTGAACCACTTACGTTGTTGAATTGAAAGGGTTACATAGGTAGTTAGGTAACCATTGGTAAACTGTTTGTTTGTCATTATATATAATTAGTTAGCGTATTTATCAACATCTGCAAATACAATGTATCTGTATAAAACATTATCTCTGAGGAGTTGTAATCATACAATTTGTTCATCCAGACCATCAGGCCTACTACATGTATTTAGTTCACTTTCATGGTTAACAAACTATGTGGTCATGTCTATACAGAGTTTATAAGCAGACCTTCAAACAAAGTCTTACCATAGACAGCCCATAGAGTTGTTGTGTCAGGTGGCCACTCATGATAGAGTGGACAGGATATCCTGTTGCATTGGTTTGACAGGGACAGTCGTCACTTCTTCATGATAAAAGAGGAAAGGATCAGTCCTCTACACGTGGAGTTACAAACAATGGCAGTCTAGAAGTACACACTGGAACAAAGCAAATGGTTAAACACCCACACTGGCTGACGATGTTGGGACATTACACAGGCAATGTGTAATGTTGAAATAAGCATCTAACACATTCTGGTGCACCTAACAGTGTATATTTCGAGAAATGGCTAAAGTTTTCCTTAACCATTTTTTATAAATCTTAATGTATTATTTTTGGTTCCGTAAGATATTTGCAATTGAGCCACCAATGACTTAGGGTGATATCAAAACACTTCCTTACAGTTTTTTCCAACTGCTTACACACGTTTTCAAAACTATGTCTCCTTTTTTCAAAACTCTACACACAATTCCCAAAACTGCACACACAAAATGCAAAATGCCTCACATCTCCTTCAAAATGTAACACTGCATTCAAAATGCCATAAACACATGTCAGAATGAAGCATTTGCATCAAATGGCAAACACATCTTTCATAATAGTACATTTTTGGATATACCATGTAAACACTGTTGTTCTAAATCTAAAGCTCTTTGGTCTTTCATAGGCTTATATCTACATTTCAATCAATGTTCTACAGTGAAAGTAATCTGCTGAGAGGGGTAACAAGTACACTGTAAACACCAATGCAATGTATAAACAGAAAATATTTATTAGGCCAAACATTACTGTTGTATACAGTAGCACACAACAAAACCATAAACATATGTAAACCAAAAGTATATTCTTTAGAATACAGTAAAGAACACAATTGTGTGTGTGGGGTCCCGGGGGGCAGTCCAGGAATTGGTAGGGGGGTGGGCAGTCACCAGTGCTAAGCTACGCTTCATCTCTTCTCCGGGCTGGGTCTGGCCACAATACTTTGTCCACATCACAAGATACGTTTTCTCTTGCCAAACATCGAGGGAAGTATCTCCTAGCATGGCGTATCCAACCTTGGACAGAGGCAACCTCTATGTCCCCACATGCGTCCTCCATTGCCTGGAGAAGCGGCATGCGGGCATAGGGTTGGCAATCATACACTTTCCAGCGCCAGGCTGAGAAGAATTCCTCTATGGGATTTAGAAAAGGTGAATATGAGGGTAGGTACAAAACTACAAATTGTGGATGGGTGGCAAACCAGTTTTGGACCAAAACAGCCCGGTGAAAACTAACATTGTCCCATATAACCACAAATCTAGCAGGCTCCTGATCTGGATCAGGGACAAGCATTGTGTAAATTGCATCCAGAAAAGTGAGCCTATGGCCGGTCTTGTACGGACCCAGTGTGGCATTGTGATGGAGGACCCCGTTTTGAGTGATGGCAGCACACATAGTTATATTACCCCCACGCTGTCCAGGGACATTGGTAATTGCCCTCTGTCCTTTTACATTTCTTCCGCGGCGCCTGGTTTTGGTGAGGTTGAAGCCAACCTCATCACACATAAATAAATCTCCTTCCTTCTCTTCTTTGTCCTCGTCCTCTTCTTCCTCTTCCTCTTCCTCTTCATTTTCCTCTTCCTCCTTCTCCTCCTCTTCCAACACTTCGTCTTTGAATTTGTCCTCGTTGTTGTCCCCTGCCTCTCCCTCCTACTCCTCTTGCTCTCTGTCCATTGTTGGCATCCATTGTTCAAAACAGGTAATCTGACCTTTGACCTATTTATAGGCCTATACTACAGTAAAGCAGTGATTGGTTAGTGATCAGTTAAGCAATTAGTGTTTGCAGATGTGAAGAGTGTGTGTGTGACCTGGTGAATAAGTGTAGCATTTTGAATGGTTGTGTTTGGAAAAGGAAAGCAAGTCACTTCCTGTTAGATTTTTGTGTTTTAGGTAGAGAATTGTGTGTAGTGTTTTGAAAAAAGTGTTTTATGCAATTGACAACTGAGTCAAAGGCTGAGAAATAGCTTATGGTTTTGGAGATTTGGTGTGTAGTTTTGCACTTTGAGTGAGAGGTTTCAAAAATCGTGTGACATGAAAAGATTTTGTGTGTAAGCAGTCGGAAAAAACTGTAATACAGAGGTAACATGAGCAATATGCAAGAGAGAGGAATCTCAAGAGCAGTTCTATTACACTCCTTTCGTGAACTAAAGAGTCACACTTGACTTTTTCCCCCCTTAGTAGCTCTGACTTTACTGAAAGCCACTTTATTGAGGAAAAATGTACTTACTGTGACTGTGATATGTGGTTGTCTCACCTCGCTGTCTTAAGATGAAGGCACTAAGTGTGAGTCACTCTGGATAAAAGCGTCTGCTAAACGGCTAAAATACCAAGGCAGGACACACTAACAGCTGACCTCTGATAGGTTACTCAGTTTTCTATTTGATAATCTGATATCTCAAATGGGCTGCTCTCTTTATTGAGTGGACGTTCCAAAGAAAAGGGCTGAGATAGCCACCAAGTTCAATTCTAGTGATAAATGGGACAGGGGAGGGGAGTGGAGGAGGGGAGGAGGGGGTGGGAGAGGGACGGGACAATGGCAGGAAGATTGGGAGATTGGTTAAGGGCATTTGCTATTCAGGGAAAACGGTGTGCCATAAAAGTCAGCCATCTTAGCTCTGAAGTGATGGTGACCCCCTTCCCAGAGACTCTAACGACTGAGAAGTCTACAGAAGTAACAGTAGCAATGTAATAATTTTGACGCATGAACGACGAGTGAATGACAGCACTGTTGTTGCGGCAGTTTGTGACAGTTTGACTGACGGCTGACAGGAAGTGTAGATATGTCGTATTTGGTTCAACATGGAGGCTCAAATTTGACTCTTTAGAAGTTCGACATGGGTGATCGTAATTCTGGAGTTTAGATTGGGTACATGCACGGTGTGAATGATGGAAAGACTGTATTTCCATGCCATTTTTGATCATCTCAAACTCTAATATCAATTTTTAAATTGATGTTCATGAATGACAAACGTGTATGTTGGTTGATTGGAATGTTGGTTGATTTACAGTTTTTTCCAACTGCTTACACACGTTTTCAAAACTATGTCGCCTTTTTTCAAAACTCTACACACAATTCCCAAAACTGCACACACAAAATGCAAAATGCCTCACATCTCCTTCAAAATGTAACACTTCATTCAAAATGCCATAAACACATGTCAGAATGAAGCATTTGCATCAAATGGCAAACACTACTTTCATAATAGTAAATTTTTGGATATACCATGTAAACACTGTTGTTCTAAATCTAAAGCTCTTTGGTCTTTCATAGGCTTATATATATACATTTCAATACAATGTTATACAGTGAAAGTAATCTGCTGAGAGGGGTAACAAGTACACTGTAAACACCAATGCAATGTAGAAACAGAAAATATTTATTAGGCCAAACATTACTGTTGTATACAGTAGCATACAACAAAACCATAAACATATGTAAACCAAAAGTATATTCTTTAGAATACAGTAAAGAACACAATTGTGTGTGGGGGGTCCCGGGGGTGCAGTCCAGGAAATGGTAGGGGTGGGGGGCAGTCACCAGTGCTAAGCTACGCTTAATTTCTTCTCCGGGCTGGGTCTGGCCACAATACTTCGTCCACATCACAAGATAAGTTTTCTCTTGCCAAACATCGAGGGAAGTATCTCCTAGCATGGCGTATCCAACCTTGGACAGAGGCAACCTCTATGTCCCCACATGCGTCCTCCATTGCCTGGAGAAGCGGCATGCGGGCATAGGGTTGGCAATCATACACTTTCCAGCGCCAGGCTGAGAAGAATTCCTCTATGGGATTTAGAAAAGGTGAATATGGGGGTAGGTACAACACTACAAGTTGTGGATGGGTGGCAAACCAGTTTTGGACCAGAACAACCCGGTGAAAACTAACATTGTCCCATATAACCACAAATCTAGCAGGCTCCTGATCTGGATCAGGGACAAGCATTGTGTAAATTGCATCCAGAAAAGTGAGGATATGGCCGGTGTTGTACGGACCCAGTGTGGCATTGTGATGGAGGACCCCGTTTTGAGTGATGGCAGCACACATAGTTATATTACCCCCACGCTGTCCAGGGACATTGGTAATTGCCCTCTGTCCTATTACATTTATTCCGCGGTGCCTGGTTTTGGTGAGGTTGAAGCCAACCTCATCCACATAAATAAATGTACATGGGCATCCATCTCCAATACTCTCTGTAACAGACAAAAGGATATACAGATGAGTAAATATGGTATGTCTGAAGTACTGGAAGTAGTGTTGCATACATACCTCTACAAAGTCATGTCGCAGATTCTTGACTCTGTCAGAGTTTCTCTCAAATGGCACCTTGTAAAGTTGTTTCATCGTCACTTGGTGCCATTGGAGGATGCATTGTATGGTTGACAGGCTTACAGCATTGATGTTGTTAAATATGGTGTCATTATTCAAGATATGCTCTCTTATCTCTCAAATCCTAATTGCATTGTTGGCCAAAACCATATTTATAATTGCAGTCTCTTGTACATCTGTAAACAAGCGTCCTCGTCCTCCATGATGTCTTTGCCTTTCCACTCTGTACAGAATTCAAACACAGTATGTGTTCAGCATAGGAACTGTAAACAATGTACACAAAAATGTAGTACAGCATGATAACCAACCTCATTCATTCAATGCAGTGCAGTAAATGGATGGCTTAGAGTTACACATTTTTATGCAATACTATGCAGTCATACGTATTTTACAGTACATTACTGTAATGCTAAAATAGTAATTAGATAGTTGCATACCTGTTCTCATTTCTGAAGGTTCGAATTATGGACGCCACTGTAAATCGACTCAAGTTGGGCTGGACTCTCAGTCCAGCCTCTCTCATGGTCAAACCGTGGTTGATCACATGATCAACAAGTGTTGCCCTAATCTCATCAGAGATGGCTCTCCTTCCTTCTCTTCTTTGCCCTCGTCCTCTTCTTCCTCTTCCTCTTCCTCTTCCTCTTCCTCTTCCTCTTCCTCTTCCTCTACCTCCTACTCCTCCTCTTCCAACTATTCGTCTTTGAATTTGTCCTCGTTGTTGTCCCCTGCCTCTCCCTCCTACTCCTCTTGCTCTCTGTCCATTGTTGGCATCCATTGTTCAAAACAGTCCTATACTACAGTAAAGCAGTGATTGGTTAGTGATCAGTTAAGCAATTAGTGTTTGAACATGTGAGGAGAGTGTGTTTGACCTGGTGAATAAGTGTAGCATTTTGATTGGTTGTGTTTGGAAAAGGAAAGCAAGTCACGTCCTGTTAGATTTTTGTGTTTTAGGTAGAGAATTGTGTGTAGTGTTTTGAAAAAAGTGTTTTATGCAATTGACAACTGAGTCAAAGGCTGAGAAATAGCTTATGGTTTTGGAGATTTGGTGTGTAGTTTTGCACTTTGAGTGAGAGGTTTCAAAAATTGTGTGACATGAAAAGATTTTGTGTGTAAGCGGTTGGAAAAAACTGTAAATGAAAATGTCTAGGAATGGCAAATAATAATAATAATAATATTTATTTTATTTTATTTTTATTTTTAGGGGATCATTTCTAATAATGTATTCTTGGAGAGTACTTGAAGCTCCCATACAGATATAGTGGATAAGTACAAAAGGTTAACCTCCCTTCAGCAGACAGCGTTTGAGAAGGTGTTTCCTCAGCCAGCCAGTGAGACTGAGATGCTCTATACTGCCCTGTACACTATACACACTCTGGGGATAACAGTTAAAATATCAGGGAGCAGCATGGAGTCATTCATGGTGGGAGAATGTGTTCTCATCTGCTGTCTGTGTGCGTATGTGTGTGTGTGTGAGTGTGTGTGTGTGTGAGTGTGAGTGTGTGTGTGTGTGTGAGTGTGTGTGAGTGTGTGTGTGTGTGTGTGTGTGTGTGTGTGTGTGTGTGTGTGTGTGTGTGTGTGTGTGTGTGTGTGTGTGTGTGTGTGAGAGTATGTGTGTGTGTGTGTGTGTGTGTGTGTGTGTGTGTGTGAGTGTGTGTGTGTGTGAGTGTGTGTGTGTGTGTGTGTGTGAGTGTGTGTGTGTGTGTGTGTGTGTGTGTGTGTGGTGTGTGTGTGAGTGTGTGTGTGTGTGTGTGTGTGTGTGTGTGTGTGTGTAGATCGGTAGTGAAGTAAAGGATGGAAGATGAGGATGACCATACGTCAGTAAATGTACAGTTGAAGTCGGAAGTTTACATACACTTAGGTTGGAGTCATTAAAACTTGTTTTTCAACCACTCCACAAATTTCTTGTTAACAAACTATAGTTTTTGACAAGTCGGTTAGGACATCTACTTTGTGTATTACACAAGTAAATTTTCCAACAATTGTTTACAGACAGATTATTTCACTTATAATTCACTGTATCACAATTCCAGTGGGTCAGAAGTTTACATACACCAAGTTGACTGTGCCTTTAAACAGCTTGGAAAATTCCAGAAAATGATGTCATGGCTTTAGAAGCTTCTGATAGGCTAATTGACATCATTTGAGTCAATTTGAGGTGTACCTGTGGATGTATTTCAAGGCCTACCTTCAAACTCAGTGCCTCTTCGCTTGACATCATGGGAAAATGAAAAGAAATCAGCCAAGACCTCAGAAAGAAAATTGTAGACCTCCACAAGTCTGGTTCATACTTGTGAGCAATTTCCAAACGCCTGAAGGTACCACGTTCATCTGTACAAACAATAGTACGAAGTATAAACACCATGGACCACGCAGCCGTCATACCGCTCAGGAAGGAGACGCGTTCTGTCTCCTAGAGATGAACGTACTTTGGTGCGAAAAGTGCAAATCAATCCCAGAACAACAGCAAAGGACCTTGTGAAGATGCTGGAGGAAACAGGTACAAAAGTATCTATATCCACAGTAAAACGAGTCCTATATCGACATAACCTGAAAAGCCGCTTATATTGGATTTTTGAAGCAACATCTCAAGACATCAGTCAGGAAGTTAAAGCTTGGTCGCAAATGGGTCTTCCAAATGGACAATGACCCAAAGCATACTTCCAAAATTGTGGCAAAATGGCTGAAGGACAACAAAGTCAAGGTATTGGAGTGGCCAACACAAAGCCCTGACCTCAATCCTATAGAAAATGTGTGGGCAGAACTGAAAAAGTGTGCCTGTGTGTTCATGTCTGTGTGTTCATGCCTGTGTGTTCATGCCTGTGTGTTCATGTCTGTGTGTTCATGTCTGTGTGTTCATGTCTGTGTGTTCATGCCTGTGTGTTCATGTCTGTGTGTTCATGTCTGTGTGTTCATGTCTGTGTGTTCATGTCTGTGTGTTCATGTCTGTGTGTTCATGCCTGTGTGTTCATGCCTGTGTGTTCATGTCTGTGTGTTCATGTCTGTGTGAGTGAATCCTCAACATTTTCACTAATGAGCACATTCAGCTTGATGTGAGTTCTCAAGGAAAACCCTGCAGCTGGCAGCTGCTCCCGTCTCACAGTTGAAAGTTGAAAGAAGAATCAACTCCACAGTACCTGTAGTGTTCTGCTTCTCAATCACCCACTGAGATGCCCTCCAACCACGAGGGGGGCAATAGATGCTAGCTTCTCCATCAATCGTTGCCCAGAGTTACCCTGCGTGAGTTCCTGCTTGTCTTGGAGTCTCTGAGGGCTCTGAGGGGACACGCAATGGCCGCCATGGCAGCGCTCAGCTCAGGAAATTGACCCTTCCAGAAGGTTGAGATCATTCAGCCCCACTGCCAACTATGGAGACCGTGGCTTGGGAGGCTTGAGTGTCGTTTGAAATTCAAAGCATAATCCAAGCCGGAGAGCTTTATTCAAATAAAAAAAGTATTCAAATGTGCAGTGGCGCACTAGGCAACCCGAAAGGCAAGCGGTAGAAGGGATACAGACCGCTTGTGTGTTGATATTGAATACCCCCTTCATCCAACTGCTGGGATTCTCAGAGAAAGCTCAAATGCTCTACTTGTTTTTGGTTGGATACCACAGCCACAGCTGTGTGCCAGGATTTCGAAGGAGGGAGGGTTGAGGAGAGAGAGAACGGAGGGAGGGAGGGAGGGTAGGAGGGAAAGCTAAGTTGGGGGTCGGTCCCAGATTTGGAGTGTTCCATTGTTCAGTTAGACATCAGTACAACTCAGCCAAACCAACACTAAAGGGAGTCAGCGTAGTGATCACTGATTCTCTGTGTCCCTAAGGATTCTGGACACACACACACACACACACACACACACACACACACACACACACACACACACAGAGAAATACAGAAATACAGAAAAGATTAAGGGGATATTCACATGCATACTTGTACCTTTTCTAATGAAGAAAACAGATGTTACAGTTACGTCTGCATTCAACCTTTAGCCCTGAGTGGCGTTCAATTCTTTACTTAGCTTGTGTTTACAATTCAGCATCTTCAAACATCCCAATTATGGGATTGCCACATGATGATCTGGTCTGAAGCACACATGTGGTTAGAGTCTGACAGCTACAGGGTGTTTATGACATAACTTCAACTGGAAGTTGTACTGTCTATCTGCAATGAAATCTTATGGCATAATTACATTATTCAAAATATGTGCTCATCTGGACACTCTAATAATCTGACAGAATGCAATATTTTCATACCAGTACCAGGATTTACTGTGCAAATCTGTACAAAGAAATGACGCAGAATCAATTCCCACCATTTGCTAAGGGCTCGTCACCCACACAATACATCATAATTGAGTCTGATTCAGACTATGGGCCACTTGTCAAGCTTAATGTCTGATGCACACACTGGTGGCAAGGCAGACACATTATACTGGAGTGTCAAGGGGTCAGCCTAGCAACTGGAGTGTCAAGGGGCCAGCCTAGCAACTGGAGTGTCAAGGGGCCAGCCTAGCAACTGGAGTGTCAAGGGGCCAGCCTAGCAACTGGAGTGTCAAGGGGCCAGCCTAGCAACTGGAGTGTCAAGGGGCCAGCCTAGCAACTGGAGTGTCAAGGGGCCAGCCTAGCAACTGGAGTGTCAAGGGGCCAGCCTAGCAACTGGAGTGCCAAGGGGCCAGCCTAGCAACTGCAGGCAACCGTTCTTTGATAATCAGCTGAGTGATAAAGGCAAACCAATGGTGAAGAAATATCAGGGGGGTTCAATGTTTTTCTCTCTCTTCATATCATATAGAGAGAGAGAGAGAGAGAGAGAGAGAGAGAGAGAGAGAGAGAGAGAGAGAGAGAGAGAGAGGGGAGGATGGATAAAGAGAGGAGGTCACAAGAAATGCATTAATTCTGAGAAGACATTCAGATCTGATGAGCTCATTGCCTGTCTGAGCATTGCTTCACAGTGCTCTGTGTGTGTATGTGCGTGGGTGTGTGTGGTGTGTGTGTGTGTGTGTGAGAGAAAGGAGAGGAAGACAGAGATACAGTATTGTGCCTGTGTTAAAAGTGAGGGAAAGTGTTTGTGTGAGTGTGTGATTCTCCATTCCTCTACGAACTTTGTTTACATATAATTAATTGTCCTAAAGTATGACTTCTACAGAAGGACGGTCAAAAGTGCATTCTGGTAACACAAGGAGAATCATTCCACTCCCTCTTCTAAAAGACTGTAGTCCTATTTGGAGTGCCCATGGGGACCCTACAGGAAAAAGATTGGTTGATCATGTCATTTATAAATATCCTCATGTGGAAAAAGAGACGGAGGAGAAAGTGATAGTTTTATGAGTGTGTCATTTCCCCTCCAGCGGAGACTCCATACTCCATGTTCCTGTGGTGGGGTGTGTCTCTGTCTGTCTGTCTGTCTGTCTATCCGTGTGTGCGTCCGTGTGTGTGAATGTGCATCTGTCCATGTGTGCGTGTGCGTGTGCGTTCCTGTGTCTTCCAGCCATCAGGTCAGAGGATGTACTTCCTGTTTGTATCAGTAGGGGACTGGTGAATGAGAGCATTGAGACAAGGGGGATAAACAGCAGCTGGGTGGTCTCCTTCCTGCACACTCTCTCCAAAGACCCCCTATCTGTCTCTGTCTCTGTCTCTCTCTGTCTCTCTCTCTGTCTCTCTCTGTCTCTCTCTGTCTCTGTCTCTATGTCTCTCTCTCTCTCTCTGTCTCTGTCTCTGTCTCTGTCTCTGTCTCTGTCTCTGTCTCTGTCTCTGTCTCTGTCTCTCTCTCTGTCTCTCTCTCTGTCTCTCTCTCTGTCTCTCTCTGTCTCTCTCTGTCTCTGTCTCTATGTCTCTCTCTCTCTCTCTGTCTCTGTCTCTCTCTCTGTCTCTCTCTCTCTCTCTCTCTCTCTCTCTCTCTATCTCTGTCTCTGTCTCTGTCTCAGTCTCTCTCTGTCTCTGTCTCTGTCTCTGTCTCTATCTCTGTCTCTGTCTCTGTCTCTGTCTCTGTCTCTCTCTGTCTCTCTCTCTGTCTCTCTCTGTCTCTCTCTGTCTCTGTCTCTATGTCTCTCTCGTCTCTGTCTCTATGTCTCTCTCTCTGTCTCTCTCTCCTCTCTCTCTCTCTCTCTCTCTCTATCTGTCTCCTGTCTCTGTCTCAGCTCTCTCTGTCTGTCTCTGGCTCTGTCTCTGTCTCTGTATCTATCTCTGTCTTTCTCGTCTCTGTCCTGTCTCTGTCTCTGTCTCTGTCTCTGTTCTCTCTCTCTCTGTCTCTCTATCTGTCTCTGTCTCTGTCTAGGGTCTCTCTGTCTCTGTCTCTCTAGTCATCTCTCTCTCGTCTCTGTCTCTGTCTCTCTCCCCTCTCTCTGTCTTGTCTCTCTCTCTGTCTCTGTCTCTGCTGGTTTCTGTGTTCTGTCTTATGTCTCTGTTTCGTCTCGTCTCTGTCTCTGTCTCTGTCTCTGTCTCTGTCTCTGTCTCTTCCGTCTCTTCTCTGTTTCTGTCTCTGTTCTCTGTCTCTGTCTTGTCTCTGTCTCTTGTCTCTTCGGTTCTTCTCGTTTCTTCTCTGTCTCGGTCGTCCTTGTCTTTACTCTGTCTCTTCTCTTCTCTTCTCTCTGTTGGCTGTCTCTGTTCTTTTCTCTGGTGTTTTCCTTTTCTCTCTCACCCCTCCCATGTGTGACTTCATCACCGTTTCACACCCATAACCCACACACACACACACACACACACACACACACACACACACACACACACACACACTTCTTGTTCTTCATCCCTCTCTTTGACCCAGTCCCCAGGGAGCACTAAAGCCCTGATGGTCATCATGACTGGAGTAGTAATCTATAACTTTGTGTGAGAAGCTCCCGCCACAGTGGAACAGGCTGGGCTTTTATTGTGACTGCATAATGTCATACTATTACCCACATAGCCCTGTTGATCATAATCAAGTCATCATATTGGGACATATTTAAGTGATTGGTTTTGGGGCCAAACATGTTTGTGTGCCTTATGCTAAATTAATCAAACGTTATATTTACTTTTTTTCCCCAGTTTATTTAGTGAATTAGAATGTAGTACTTCAAATGGTCAAAAATATCATGACATTATTCTAAAAACTGCCTTTAAGTCACCCGAGTACATTAGCTGTATCTGACTCCTGACAGTCAAGTAAAGATGAGCAGAGAGTTATGACTGACTCTGAGTTACAGTGTGGAAGATATATACAGTATTCAAACAATAGCATTGGTTTTGAGACATCAATGGGAATGTGTCACCAAATACCCTCCATATGAACCATACATGGGGGCGGGGGGACCAAGAGAGGACAGGTTCTGTTAAACTCATCTCCCATGGTTGATCCGGCTTTCTTTACGGCCGTGGATCATAGAGGTAGACCAGGAAGCATATGTCATCTGTTTCCACCTGATCGGAACCTGCTGGGATGACGCTATCCCCAAGTATTCCCAAGTCCGGGATATATTCGGTGAGCAACGCATCTGAAACGTTCCTTAGGTCCTTAGGTCACAACAGAAGTATAAAGACTGTCATGTGTTACTGGCAGAGTAGGAAGAGAGAACCATGGTCCTAGAGAGAAAGGGAGCAAGGTTCACTCACCTGGGGGCTTTACAGACCATGTCATTAGAAACAGTTGTTGAGGATGAAACACAGAGAGATGATCTAGGAGAGATGGAGGAAGAGGGATGTGGGCCTCACATTATCCTGACCTGTTGAAATCATTGGTGTCTCATATAGCGTGTATATGTGCGTGTGTGTGTGCCTGTGTGTGAGTGTGCATGCAGCGCGTGTGTGTGTGCGTGCGGTGTGTGTGTACGTGCGTATGTGTGTGTGTGTGGGTGTGTGTGGGTGTGGGTGTGTGTGTGTGTGTGTGGGGGGGGGGGGGGGGGGGGTTTAGGGTTGAGTGAGTGCCAAGCTTAGTAGCATGAATTTAATGACACTTAATTTAATTGACAGCTTATAAAATACTTAATCCCCTCATTGAATAATTTGTTAACCATTAGTAATCTGTTTGTAAATCATAATAATGTTCAGAGTCATAGTAGCCTCATACAGCTATTTGCCAGAACCCTTTCAGTCAGCATGCATGGGAGAGGTTGGGTTTCTCACTGGAACGGCAGTTGGTGCTAAGCAACATGGTATTTAGTTAAGCAGTGTTATGCCTCACCGTGTCGTGGTGCAGCGAGCTGACAGCGCTGTGCTGTCCTCGGGTAGTGCTGGGTAGAGTTGTGAATTGTGAATTGAATGGTGTTATGCCAGGTGAATTTTAGGGTTGTGTTGTGTTGTGCTACTCTGAGTATTGCTGGTTTTAGATTGTGTTCCGTATTATTTATGGTTTGGAAGACATAGCCTATAGAATGTCTGGCTGTGTGTATAATGGTGTTGTGTAGTATCACGTTGCATTGTGTAACTGGTGGGCTTCTACAGTAAGAGGGTCCTCAGTGAATGGGCTGGAGATGAGTGGGTGGACTGCACCGAGCACAGCCAGGGAGGGCAATGCCACCGCCCACACATCCCATCCATCCAGAGAAGCACTAGGGGTCAACCTCAGCTCTGGATATCTTCTCAGGGTGGTAGATTCACTACACGGTAAATATAGCAGTAGACTGTCTCTGCTGCCACACAATATCAATACCACTTTATTCAACAGTCTGTTTGCTATGCTCTATGGTACACTGCACATACTGTGGTTTTAAAACCAATGTAGGTACATATTGTAGATTCACTTGAGATTGACTTTAATAGAAGACTTTAATAGGAAAATGTTTGCTTTGTAGACCTTTCGTTTCCAGACATTGCGTCTATTCTATCATATTGCATCTATGAACATCTCTGTCTGATTTGGTTGGACGGATGTCTGTGTGATACAGTGGTCCTCAGTGTGTCCACACCATAGAGGTTGTCTTGGACATGCTGTCTGAATGAGACAGTGGTCTTCAGTGTGTCCACACCATAGAGGTTGTCTTGGACTGCTGTCTGAATGAGACAGTGGTCCTCAGTGTGTGTCCTGTCCACACCATAGAGGTTGTCTTCCAGGGCAGACAGAGGCACTGATAAAGAGTCAATGCCAACCCATCACATACCATGTAGGCTAGTTAAGGAGGAGGAAGACCTCTCATCGCTCTCCTCTCTCTAGAGAGCGAGAGCGGCGAGAGAGAGGCGCGAAGAGCGGGAGAGCTCGAACGATATCGACGGAGCGCGTAAGAAGAGAGAGACGCCGCCTCGTCGCTATCTAGGCTTGTCTCGTCTCTCTCCTCTCCTCTCCTCTCTCTCTCTCTATCTCTCTCTCTTTTCTTGTCTTCTATCTCTCCTCTCTCTCTCATTCTCTCCATACCCCCCTCTAACTCTTGCTGATAATAGTGAAATTGCTAATCCTCTAGTGGACCAAACCTAAATGGACGGCCTCTCAGACGGAATAGTCCTAAGTCAAGTGTAGTATATGCCTGCTCAGTCAGAGAAAGTCAGTCAGGGAGAGTCAGTCAGGGAGAGTCAGTCAGGGAGAGTCAGTCAGAGAGAGTCAGTCAGAGAGAGTCAGTCAGAGAGAGACAGTCAGCGAGGGTCAATCAGGGAGAGTCAGTCAGAGAGAGTCAGTCAGAAAGAGTCAGTCAGGGAGAGTCAGGGAGAGTCAGTCAGAGAGAGTCAGTCAGGGAGAGTCAGTCAGGGAGAGTCAGTCAGAGAGAGTCAGTCAGGGAGAGTCAGTCAGGGAGAGTCAGTCAGGGAGAGTCAGTCAGGGAGAGTCAGTCAGAGAGAGTCAGTCAGAGGAGTCAGTCAGGGAGTCAGAGTCATCAGGAGAGTCAGAGATCAGTCAGAGAGAGTCAGTCAGAGAGAGTCAGTCAGGGAGAGTCAGTCAGAGAGAGTCAGTCAGGGAGAGTCAGTCAGGGAGAGTCAGTCAGAGAGAGTCAGTCAGGGAGAGTCAGTCAGGGAGAGTCAGTCAGGGAGAGTCAGTCAGAGAGAGTCAGTCAGGGAGAGTCAGTCAGGGAGAGTCAGTCAGGAGGAGAGAGTCAGTCAGGGAGAGTCAGATCAGGGAGAGTCAGTCAGGGAGAGTCAGTCAGGGAGAGTAGTCAGGAGAGTCAGGGAGAGTCAGTCAGGGAGAGTCAGTCAGAGAGAGTCAGTCAGGGAGAGTCAGTCAGGGAGAGTCAGTCAGGGAGAGTCAGTCAGGGAGAGTCAGTCAGGGAGAGTCAGTCAGGAGAGTCAGTCAGGGAGAGTCAGTCAGGGAGAGTCAATCAGGGAGAGTCAGTCAGGGAGAGTCAGTCAGAGAGAGTCAGTCAGGGAGAGTCAGTCAGAGAGAGTCAGTCAGGGAGAGTCAGTCAGGGAGAGTCAATCAGGGAGAGTCAGTCAGAGAGAGTCAATCAGGGAGAGTCAGTCAGGGTAACCCAGACATTGCCTGACTCAATTCATAGCCTACTCTGTTGGATATAAACACATAGCTCCTTATAGTAAATCATACATTGTGAAAGTGCCAGCTCTAGAGAATTGTAATTCCCAAGAGAGAATATTCGCTGGGTGTGCTGTGGGACAGTGATGGGACGGCAAATAGCCCACTGGTTTTTATGAGCATGTAATAGTGGGAGCAATTAAGCACTTAGAGTGAACAGTAGCCAACATACAGTACTAGAAGGACAACAAAGTTACTTGTTTTCTACATCATCAGTAAGCTTCATAATAGACTGATTTAGATAAATAGCCATCAAGATTTGTGACTCATTATTGGGCTGTCAATCATGCTGCAAGGCTAGCAAAACAATACACTGTAAACAACAAGTTAGACGTTCAAGCCATATGTCCACCTTGACACCTCTTAGATCAACACAGAATGGTACAGTCTCATGATACTTCCTGTTGATAGACGACACAGCAGCAAATTGTGTTACTATGAAATGATTACTGTATGTCAACAAACTGGAGATATTTGTTATTGGGCAGGATTGTCTGAGACTTGCAGACATGGTTGAGGCAACTTCCCTCGCTGTAACTGTTCAAATGGGAGCTGAGTACTTGCCATTGATTGCAGTCATCTGGATTCCCATCAATGTCCCTACGGTGTCACAGAAGGGATATCCGACTGTCACAAAGCCAACAGCACAGAGACGTTAGAATCATATAAAATATATTTGGAGATTATAAGACATTAAAATGCATGCCACTACAGTTTTCATACTTCCACTAATATTTCTGAGACCGACACTATTGGAAATAATGTTTATTGAATGTTTTTAGTTTTTCTATTTCTTCCGTCCGAGTGAAACATTACTAGGAATCATCGCCCCATCCACACATTCCCAGAATTCCTCAACCGAAAAGAGAGCCCTGTTTTGTGTGTGACCAGGGCCAGTTTCTGTTGTAACTGACACATTCCTTCCTGGACTTTGATTAGAAACACATTTCGACCCTTTTTCTTATTCGTGAAAGGATCCAAAGTATTCTGGAAAACAACCCTGGCCCTCTGCTAATCCCGCCAACTGTTTGATATGTAGACTCTGACTCTTCGCATGGGGAAAAACAATCCCTGCCGTTCGGGCAAACACTTCGGACGGCCTTCGCTTGCAAAAGGACCTAAGCGGTTTCCCTCTGTGTTATTGTTTATCCAAAGTGAGATAGAGACAACATCAGTGCCGAGGCGACCAGGGATGAGACAGCTGAGAGGCAGCTGGGGCTCACATTCCAGCCCAGTGCTTCTTGGCCCTGGGTCCAGCGAGGGAGAGGGTTCACATGGGGTGTAGCTGTGCCAGGTCCCTTATTTACTTAGAGGATCATGGCTTAGAGAAGGAGGGAGAAGAGGAGAGAGAAGGAGGGAGAAGAGGAGAGAGAAGGAGGGAGAAGAGGAGAGAGAAGGAGGGAGAAGAGGACGCGAGAAGGGGGAGGAAGAGGAGAGAGGAAGGAGGCGAGAAAGAAGAGAAGGAGGGAGAAGAGGAGAGGACGGGAGAAGAGGAGAGAGAAGGAGGAGAAGAAGAGGAGAGAGGAGGAGAAGAGGAGAGAGAAGGAGGGAGAAGAGGAGAGAGAAGGAGGGAGAAGAGGAGAGAGAAGGAGGGAGAAGAGGAGAGAGAAGGAGGGAGAAGAGGAGAGAGGAGGAGGGAGAAGAGGAGAGAGAAGGAGGGAGAAGAGGAGAGAGAAGGCGGGAGCAGAGGGCAGAGCAGAAGGAGGGAGAAGGGAGAGAGAAGGAGGGAGAAGAGGAGAGGAAGGAGGGAGAAGAGGAGAGAGAAGGCGGGGAGAGGGAGAGAGAAGGAGGGAGAAGAGGAGAGAGAAGGAGGGAGAAGAGGAGAGAGAAGGAGGGAGAAAAGTAGAATGAGGGAGAAGAGGAGAGAGAAGGAGAGAGAAGAGGAGAGAGAAGGAGGGAGAAGAGGAGAGAGGGGAAGGAGGGAGGAGGAGGAGGGAGAGAAGGAGGGAGAAGAGGAAAAGAGAAGGGGGAGGAAAAGGAGAAGGAGGAGAAGAGGAGAGAGAAGGGAAGAGAGAAGAGGAGAGAGAAGGAGGGAGAAGAGGAGAGAGAAGGAGGGAGGAGAGGAGAGAGAAGGAGGGAGGAGAGGAGAGGAGAGAGAAGGAGGGAGGGAGGAGGGGGAAAGGAAGGAGAGAGAAGGAGGGAGAGAGGAGAGGAGAGAAGGGGGAGAAGAGAAGAGAGAAAGGAGGGAGAAGAGGAAAAGGGAGAAGGAGCGGAGAAGCAGGAGAGAGAAGGCAGGGAGGTGAAGAGGAGATAGAAGGAGGGAGAAGAGGAGAGAGAAGGCGGGAGAAGAGGAGAGATAATGAGGGAGAAGAGGAGAGAGAAGGAGGGAGAAGAGGAGAGAGAAGGAGGGAGAAGAGGAGAGAGAAGGAGGGAGAAGAGGAGATAGAAGGAGGGAGAAGAGGAGAGAGAAGGAGGGAGAAGTGGTGATAGAAGGATGGAGAAGAGGAGAAGAAGAGGAGAGAGAAGGAGGGGGAAGAGGAGAGAGAAGGAGGGAGAAGAGGAGAGAGAAGGGAGAAGATAATAGAGGAGAGAGAAGGAGGGAGAAAGGAGAGAGAAGGAGGGAGAAGGAGGGAGAAAAGGAGAGAGGAGAGAGAAGAGGAGAGAAGGAGGGAGAAGAGGAGAGAGAAGGGAGAAGGAGGTAGAAGGAGGGAGAAGAGGAGAGAGGAGAGAGAAGAGGAGAGAGAAGGAGGGAGAACATGTGAGAGGAGGAGGGAGAACAGGTGAGAGGAGGAGGGAGAAGAGGTGAGAGAAAGAAAGGGAATGTTCAGAGAGAAAGAGGCATTAGAGAAAGGGAAATAAAAGAAATGAAAGATAGACAGATAGATGAAGGGACAATAGGCAATGTACAGTTCTAACAATGCTAAGCTGTGTACTGTATGAGAAAGCAAGTGAGTGGACTGTATTAGAGCAATGGGCCGACTGCAGGAAAAAGGAGAGACTGAAAGGGAGAGAGAGAGGAAGAGTTCACAAGTTATGAAACCAACCCCCCATAAGCGATCACCGGGGTATACATTGTACTCAGACCATCACGCTAGGAGGCATTGCAATATTATGATTTTATTTTTGTTGATGATTTTTTTTTGCCATTGCACTAGTTGAAGGTCTACTCTTAGGAGAGTGGCTGCACCATCAGTGTCACTTTACATTTGTAATGTTCCGTTCCCCAGAGGGAAGAGAGTTGTTTGAGGTTAGAGAGGACTGACAGAGGTTGGTGGTAGTGGGGGGTTGATACTGATTTCAAGAGCATCAAACCCTCAGCCTCCCTTGTCCTCGGAACAGGAGATTGTGGCAGGAAGAAGAGGAAGCTATGTGTCACAACACCACCCACTGGGCACAGACGTCATTTCAATGTCTAGTTTTGATTTACATTTGATTGAGTTGTCAACTGTGAATTCAACATGAAATAAACAAAACATGTGACCATGTCATTGGATTTAGGTTAAAAGTTGGGTGAAAAGAATATGAAATTCCCTTACGTTGATGACTTTTTGCAAATCTAATCAGTTTCCACGTTGATTCAACATCATCACATTAAATGTTTCTGTTGAAATTATTTGGAAACAACGTTGATTCAACCAGTTTATGCCCAGTGGTAAGTGAATAGACTCTTAAGAGAATGAGATACCTGATCCATCCATGTTGACATGACAAAACCAGGATAGGAAGATCACAAGAACATGTTTGGATTGCTATCTGGTCTCGCTCTAAGACTCTATCTCTCTTCCGAGCCTATCTCTGTCTCTATCTCTATCTATATCTCTCTCTCTCTCTCTCTCTCTCTCTCTCCCTCTCTCTCCTCTCGTCCATGTTGTTTTACCACTTTGAGAAATTCCCAGATGATTGGTTTGTCTGCATGCCAGACCTACATAAACAAGCCCTGAGGTCTGACCAGACTGCTAGCCAGGTGCTACTACTCTGACACAGATTTCAGCTCTCTCCGTGTGTCTGCATCCTCCTGTTGAGCGAGGTAAGGGTAATACCATAGGCTAATATCATAAAACTAGAATCCATTGGGTAATATACTGGTAATCCTCCTGACAATAGAAAATAGCTTCAAACCTGATTTGATTAATGTTCCAACCTGAGCTTGGCGAATAAGGGCCAATTCCACATTGTCAGGGGGAAGAGGACTTTTAAAGATAGGGGGAGTGCTGAAGGTAGCAGGGGAGTGCTGAAGTTAGCACTAAGGTGGGGGGAGTGCTGAAGGTAGCAGGGGAGTGCTGAAAGTAGCAGGGGAGTGCTGAAGGTAGCACTAAGGTGGGGGGAGTGCTGAAGGTAGCAGGGGAGTGCTGAAAGTAGCAGGGGAGTGCTGAAGGTAGCACTAAGGTGGGGGGAGTGCTGAAGGTAGCAGGGGAGTGCTGAAGGTAGCACTAAGGTGGGGGGAGTGCTGAAGGTAGCAGGGGAGTGCTGAAGATAGCACTAAGGTGGGGGGAGTGCTGAAGGTAGAAGGGGAGTGCTGAAGGTAGCACTAAGGTGGGGGGAGTGCTGAAGTTAGCAGGGGAGTGCTGAAATTAGCACTAAGGTGGGGGGAGTGCTAAAGGTAGCAGGGGAGTGCTGAAGGTAGCACCAAAGCACAAAAGGCATTTTCTCATACCGGCGTAGCATCTGCAGCTTCAACGGTAGCCCTCCTGTGGAAGAGTTGGAGAAGTTAACCCAATGGCTAAGCCTGTTTTGAAGCATGTCAGCTTTAGCTTCTATTAGCATTTAAAAAATATATTCTGCTCATAGGAACAGACATTGAGGTGTATTGGCTAAAATGCTAGCATGCAGACAGTACATTTCTGTCTCTTCATTTCTGTACATCCCCATTATGCTGCAGTTGCTGTATCCTTGACCTGTAAATAGTTACTGTGTAGCCTACACTGTGTACTTCAATGAGACGTGTTAACAAATGGACCAATGAGGTGATGCAGCTCGTTAACAAATGGACCAATGAGGTAATGCAGCTCGACGAAGCTGGGCAAGGCTTACAGAGTAGCAGAGGTAGAGCCGGGCAGGTGCCAGTGGAGTTGTGTAAGAATCCCTATTCAGGGAATCAGTGCCAAGATGAAACGTTCCTCACCCAGGAGAGTACTAAAAAGAGGACGCATGACTGGCAGCGAAACTAGGACATACACACTGCACAAGTAGAACTGACAGGTCGTCAATGAGGCGATCAATGCAACTGACTGGGAACGCGCGCGAACGACGCACACCAGACTGACAATTACATCTAGCTGGCTAACACCGCCACACATGTGAGTCGAGACAGAGTTAGCACTTGGCGCTAAAAGTTCAAGTGGTGCATTCATATGTCCCTTTCCTCCATTTTAAAATGTGACATTTAACGTGGAGGACATTACAATAAACATAAGGCGATCGTTAATATGAATAAACAAAGAGCTAGCATTAGCATATTAGCCATGTGGTTTGGTTTCCCTTGAGAGAAGCTCATCTCATTGACTGGGGCCATTTAAAATAGGTCAAATTCACAGTGCAATAACCTTCACCTCCCTGTGGGAATAGTGTCATTTTAAATGTACCACAACAGACACACATGGAAGCAACGGCAGATGTTGCTGTCTCTTCCCTGATTCTTTGTTGTGAGAAAAAAAGAGAGCGCACTGTCCCTCCATAAAACAGCTTTCTGCTGACCGGGCAACCACGGTTTTAACCCAGACACTGGCTGACTATGTCTCTCCAGCATATGGAAACAACATTGGGCCATTAATGTTTTAGTGGTGGCAGTGGAACCTGCTTACCTTAGTAGGAAAACCCATTAAGTGGCTCTCCCTCTCCTCCATCCACTTTCATTGAATAAACAGTGCCATCTGGGGATCAAAGGCTCCCTGCATGTGCTGTTAAAAGACAAGAGATTCTCCACCTACCAGTCGGTAGCTGTTAAGTCGAAAGGTGTTAGAATTTCCACAATCTGTTTACCTTTTCACAGCTTGTCAGTTTCGATTTGGCTTTATTTACTGTACATTCTGTCTCTCGTAAAACTCTTGGGCGCACCCAGCCCTCAACTTACCTGTTGATAGACAGGATGACAATAAGTATGAGATCATAGCTGTCTGCTCGAGCCAAAATGGAGGGAGCCAAGAGACCTTGGAGGACATTTTGACAGCACTGTTGTTGAAATAGTATGACCAGGTATTCAGATGAATGTTACTGAAATTTCCGGTGCAATACGGTAACGGCAGCTTTTTTGTATTGTCAAAATGGGTCTCCGTCGTGGTTCTGTCATTCCTGCAGTTGTCTTCCTCCAGGCTGAAGTAGGACTTTGGGTACGTTGGGAGTGGGCCTGAAGGGATTACAGCAAACAGACACTGCAGCCTAATATGACATTGACGCATTGTGATCTCACCGTGGAAGGACAGAAATCGCTTCAATGCTCCGGGTAACTACGTTATATATAGGAAGTAGCTGGCCACACTGAAGCCTGCTGTTTTCATCAACTCTGATTGGTTCTGACTTGTTGTTGGAGGCTGTGGTTGATGCACTGCCTGTGTTCCATCCTGGAGAAGAGTGTTTGTGCAGGATGGCTGGTATAGTAGCAGGATTGGTTATAGAGAGTTTATAATTATAAACGTTTTTTAGGTGATTTGTACCAGAGTGCAGAAACATTTATTGATTTCATACATTGTCAAAATATACACAGAACAAAAATATAAACACAACATGCAACCATTTCAAAGATTTTACTGCGTTACAGTTCATATAAGGAAATCAGTCAATTGAAATAAACTCATTAGGCCCTAATCTATGAATTTCACATGACTGGGAATACAGATATGCATCTGTTGGTTACAGATACCTTTAAAAAAAAGTAGCGTGGATCAGAAAACCAGTCAGTATCTGGTGTGACCACCATTTGCCTCATGCAGTGCGACACATCTCCTTCGCATAGAGTTGATCAGACTGTTGATTGTGGCATGTGGAATGTTGTCCCACTCCTCTTCAATGGCTGTGCAAAGTTACTGGATATGGGTGGGAACTGAAACATGCTGTCGTACACGTCGATCCAGAGCATCCCCAAAATGTTCAATGGGTGACATGTCTGGTGAGTATGCAGGCCATGGAAGAACTGAGACATTTTCAGCTTCCAGGAATTGTGTACAGATCCTTGTGACATGGGGCTGTGCATTATCATGCTGGAACAGTGGATGAATAGCTGCCCATACCATAACCTCACCGCCACCATGGGGCACTTTGTTCACAACGTTGACATCAGCGCAGAAATTCTTTGGTTGTGCAAACCCACAGTTTCATCAGCTGTCCGGGTGGCTGGTCTCAGACTATACCTCAGGTGAAGAAGCCTGATGTGGAGGTCCTGGGCTGGCGTGGTTACACGTGTTCTGCGATTGTGAGGCCGGTTTGACATACTTCCAAATTCTCTGAAACAGCGTTGGAGGCGGCTTATGGTAGAGAAATGAACACTCAATTCTCTGGCAACAGCTCTGGTGGACATTCCTGCAGTCAGCTTGCCAATTGCACACTCCCTCAAAACATGAGACATCTGTGGCATTGTGTTGTATGACAAAACTGCAAATTTTAGAGTGGCCTTTTATTGTCCCCAGCACAAGGTCCACCTGTGTAATGCTCATGCTGTTTAATTAGCTTCTTGATATGCCACATCTGTCAGGTGGATGGATTATCTTGGCAAAGTAGAAATGCTCACTAACAGGGATGTAAACAAATGTGTGTACAAAATTTGAGAGAAATAAGCTTTTTGTGTATGGAACATTTCTGGGATCTTTTATTTCAGCTCATGAAACATGGGACTTTACATGTTGCGTTTATATTTTTATTCAGTGTAGTTAAATTGTCTCTCCCTCTATCTCTTCCCCTCTCTGTTCTAAGACCAAACAGCACAGTAGATGGACTAACTAGAGTTGTTTTTTTAAAGACAAACCATGGAAGCCATGGGTCAGGGTGTGAGGGTACGGTAGGGTGTGGTCAGTCAGACAGTCAGATATGCCTGGCATACAAAGTCCCCATTACATTGCACTTCAAAGCAGATTGTCTCATCCCATTTGGAAATGGCTCCTTGTTTTTCTAGGCTGTGAGAGAGGTGGACGTGAACTAGCCTGCTGAGGAGCTTTTTTATCAAGATTAGAAAAGATTGGCTGAACTGCTAAAGAGAGAGCTGAGTATTGGAGTGGAGGAGAGGAAGAGAGGAGAGGAGGAGGAGGAGGAGGAGGAGGAGGAGAGGAGAGGAGAGGAGAGGAGAGGAGAGGAGAGGAGAGGAGAGGAGAGGAGAGGAGGAGGAGGAGGAGGAGGAGAGGAGAGGAGAGGAGAGGAGAGGAGGAGAGGAGAGGAGAGGAGAGGAGAGGAGAGGGAGAGGAGAGGAGAGAGGAGAGGAGAGGAGGGAGGAGGAGAGGAGAGGAGGAGGAGAGGACAAACCATGGAAGCCATGGGTCAGGGTGTGAGGGTACGGTAGGGTGTGGTCATTGGTGGCTGTGCCCAGGCAGATGGTCCGAAGCTGGGCTAGAGTCTGTCCATGTCTGGACCCCCTCCATCCTTCCTTCCTCCCTCCCTCCCTCCACCCCTCTTCCTCCTACTCCACCGCTCCACTCCAACATGGAGAGTCAGGCTCAGACGGTCCATTGACACAGACAGTCAGATATGCCTGGCATACAAAGTCCCCACTACATTGCACTTCAAAGCAGATTGTCTCGTCCCATTTGGAAATGGCTCCTTGTTTTTCTAGGCTGTGAGAGAGGTGGACGTGAACTAGCCTGCTGAGGAGCTTTTTTATAAGATTAGAAAAGATTGGCTGAACTGCTAAAGAGAGAGCTGAGTATTGGAGTGGAGGAGAGGAAGAGAGGAGAGGAGGAGGAGGAGAGAGGAGGAGAGGAGAGGAGGAGGAGGATGGTGTATGTCAAATCATTTAGAGTATGACTCATCAATATCAGTCTTAGTCAATGTTATGAGTGTCCATTATAGTTCTGACCTCTGACTTTACCAGAATAGGTGATTGTGATATGGGAATACCGCCCTTGTGGTGGCAAACACCCATGTAACAATTTGAAGAACATATTCGTCTAATATCAAGGTTGATCCATGATCTTTGTTGATGTTATAGCGCATGCTACTTAACGGCTGTCCCGATACTCGAATAGCAATGATGGATGTCAAGATGTCATAGCTAATGAAAAAGCTGCTTCCTCTATTTGCGTCTTGGGCACTGTGCCACCTACAGGGCTTTCTCAATTTGAACGGCTGCCCAGAAGGTTTTCATTTCACACCAGATGATCCTTGGTTGCACCTGGCGGTGTGGCACTGCGGTACAGTTGGCACTATGTTATATCTAGTGTTAACCCACCTAAAGTCATCAACTATAAGTATGAAAAACAACCACAAACAATCTATTGGGATGGGTCACTGAAGACCATATGCTTTAAATTTATAGTATTAACAAAACACTTTTCTTTACTTCCACAATTTTTATAGATTTGTTTTCAAAAACAATTATTCAATGCAAGTAGAGCATTCCATTAATAAATCCTCCTTTTCATACAGCTCCTATCACAATATACATTGTATTGTACCTCCCCACAGTTCCTTCTACAGTTCACTTCAACCTTTCCCTAGTTCCTGTGGCCCTGAAGCTCATTCCTCTATCTCCAGCTGAGCATGGCAACACCAAAAAGGTAAAAAGGTGATCGGCACAAGAAGGGGATAGGACCTTGACGAGAGAGAGAGGGAGCCGTACCGAGAGAGAGAACTGAGAGGAGAGAGAGAGGAAGAGAACCCCGAGACGAGAGAGAGAGAGAGAGACTCTCGAGATGGTGGAGAGCCCACTTTCTCTACAGGATGACGATAGCACCGGAGATGAGATACAGATTGAGCAGTACGACGAGGGAGAGCGAGACTTTGAGACTTCGAGAGCATAACTTCAGGGATGATGGAACGTCCGACTGAATTCGACCCTCTCTTCGACCGTTCGAGTTGGTTCCCAAGTTGGAACGAGGGATCTCCGAGGCTCCTCCCTCCTTGCGGTTCTCCCCCCTCCTTTCCCCGCCCTTTCCTCCATCCCTTTGGCTCACGCATCTCCCCGCCAGTTACCCGGTACGACCCGACACTGCCTTTCTCTTCATCGTGTTCCTTGTCACGTCATGGACAAGATCCTTGCCTGCATCCACCCTCCCACACCTCCCCACGAAGACCCCTGCGACAACCCCTTCCAAGTACAGATCGAGGACCCCTCCCTCGATAGTAACTAGCTCCAACCGGCTTTGACCTGCAACCAATCCACCATCGACCCGACCATGATTCGTTCCTTCGAGTATATCGTACGCAAAGTCACTTGGAACGATTGCCTCGTGAGTCCCCTCACTCATCGGTACCCGTCCTCGCCCCCCGTCGCCCGCGCAGCCTGCACAGTACCGATAGTCGGAACCCCGACACTACTCGTCCCTACCACGTCAAGCCACGAGTCACCACCCCCCTCCCGCCACATTAGACGTATCCAACACATGCCTCCAGATATTGCACGGTCCCCTCCCCCACCTCACACTCCACTTTCTCACCGGACCCTGAGACGGTGAACGCCGCACATAACACCTCAACCTCACGAGACTTCGATCCCTCTGCCGATGGGCCGGAACCACGTTTCCCGAAAGAGGAGAGAGCGAGAGAGATAGAGAGAGATGAGACGGAGATGGGGAGAGCGGGAGGAGAATGAGAGAGAGAGAGAAAAGAGCTGAGTCAGTCTGGTATCACGTCTTCTGCCAAAAGCCACGCCCATCCCTCCGGGCCTCCTCTCCACACCTGCTCTGTCCATACTCCAAGAGCCTCCCTACCTTTAAGCACACCTCAGCAATACATCCCAAGCCATAAAGCCAGACATCACGCCGGCCCTCCCTACCCTCCTCCAGACCTCCTCAAGAACTACTTCCATCTTGTTGAACTCTCTATGCTCATCACCCTGAGCACACTAATGACCCTGGCCAACCAGGGAGGAGTGGAGAAGAGCCACACAAAGACAAACAGCTCCCCCAGGTCACATCTCCGTCAGTCAGATAAACAACGACACTAAAGTGATCGGGGCAAGGCAGGGAGGCAGAGGACACTAGTAGACATCAGTGTGTTTGTGTGTATTGGAGGGGGCGATATGGTGAGGGGTGTGTGTGGAGGGGGGTGTAGGGTTGTGTGTATTGGAGGGGGCGATATGGCGAGGGGTGTGTGGGGAGGGGGGGTAGGGGTTGTGTGTATTGAGGGGGCGTATGGCGAGGGGTGTGTGTGGAGGGGGGTGAGGGGTTGTGTGTGTTGGGGGATGGGACGGGACCATGTCGTGAAAAACTATTGCATGAAGATAGCTCTGTCCGTCCACCGGTCACCACCACAGTTCCACTCTAAAAGACTGTCTCTAATGAAGGACACTTGTACTTAATCATATAATGAAGACTGTACTCTAATCCTATTAATGAAGACTGTACTTAATCTCTAATGAAGACTGTACTCTAATCATCTAATGAAGACTCTGGACTCTAATCTCTCCTGAACGACTCGGTACTATAAAACTCTAAGGAGAGGCTACTCTAATCGTCTATGCCGCTGTGTACTCTAATCGTCTAATGAAGACTGACTCTACTCCTCTAATGCAAGGACTGATATAATCCTCTAATGAAAGACTGTACTATAATCATCTAATGAGACTCGTACTCTAATCTCTAATGAAGATCCTGTACTCTAATCCTCTAATTGAGACTCTGTACTCTAAGTCCTCTAATGACGATTCTTGTACTCTAATCCTCTAATGAAGACTCGTACTCTAATCATCTAATGAAGACTCTGTACTTAATCCTCTTATGGAAGATCTGTACTCTAACCTCTAATGAAGGACTCTGCTACTCTAATCCTCTTAAGGAGGCTTACTTAATCAGCTAATGAAGAGGTACTCTAATCATCTAATGAAGACTCTGTACTCGAATCATCTTATGAAGAATCTGTACCTCTAATCCTCTAATGAAGACTCTGTGTATCTAATCCTCTAATGAAGACTCGTGGACTTAATCCTCTAATGAAGGCTGTACTATAAGCTCACGAAGACTGTACTCTAATCTCTACTGAAGATGTACTCTAATATTAATGAAGACTCTGTACTCTAATCCTATAATGAAGACTCGGTACTCTAATCCTCTAATGAAGCGTACGCCAATCGTTAATGAAGGCTTTGTACTCTAATTCCTCTAATTGACGACTGTACTCGAATCCTCTAATGAAGACTGTACTCTAATCCTCTAATGAAGATCTTACTCTAATCCGCTAATGAAGACTCTGTACTCTAATCCTCTAGGAAGACTCGGTACCTACCCTCTAATGAAGATTCTGTACTCTAATTCTTATGAAGACTCTTGTACTCTACTATTAATGAAGACCCGTACTTAATCATCTATGAAGACTCTGTTAATATATTCCTTCTAATGAAGGACTGTACTCTAATCCTTAATGAAAGACTGTATCTAATCATCTAATGAAGAACTCTGTACTCTAATAACTAAGAAGGGACTCTGTACTCTAATCCTGCTATGAAGGCGTACTCTAATCCTCTAATGAAGACTGTACTCTAATCATATTAATGAAGACTCTGTACTCTAATACCTCAATGAAGACTCTGTACTCTATCCTAAATGAAGGCTGTACTCCAATCGTCTACTGAAGGCTTGTACTCTAATCATCTATGAAGCTCTGTACCTTCTCTAATCCTCTAATGGAAGACGTCTGTACTCCTAATCCTCTAATGGAAGACTGTACTCTAATCCTATAATGGAAGACTGTACGCTATCATCTAATGAAGACTCTGGTACTCTAATCTCTAATGAAGACTCTTACTCTTACTCCTCTAATGAAGCTTGTACTCTAATCCTTAAGCAGACTTACTTCATCATCTAATGGAAGGACTCTGTACTCTAATCTCCTAATGAAAGACTCTTGTAATCTAATCCTCTAATGAAGGCGGTACTCCATCGTCGAATGAGCGGTCTCTAATCGCTCAATGAAGACTGGACTCTAATCCTCTAATGAAGATGTACTCTAAATCCTCTAATTGAAGACTCTGCTTCTAATCATCTAATGAAGACCTTTCTGTACTCGTAATCTCTAATGAAGGACTCTGTACTCTAACTCAGTAATGCAGCTGTACTATACATCGAATGAAGACTTGTGACTGTCTAATCCTCTAATGGAAGCTCTGTACTCTACCTATATGAAACTCTGTACTCTAATCCTCTAATGAAGGGACTCTGTACCTCTCATCCTTAATGAACGACTGTACTCTAATCCTCTATGAAGACTGTACTCTAATCCTCTAATGAAGACTCTGTACTCTAATCCTCTAATGAAGGATGTACTCTATCATCTAATGAGACCCTGTACTAAATCATCTAATTGGAAGACTGACTCTAATCCTCTTATAATTGAGGGGACTGTACTATAATCCTATAAGGAAGAGATTCTGTACTTAAGCCTCTAATGAAGACTGTACTCTATCTCTAAGTGCAGACTGTACTCTAATCCTCTAATGAAGACTCTGTGTGGGAACTTCTCATCTAATGAAGGACTGTACTCTAATCCTCTAATGAGAAGTACTCTAATCCTATAATAAAGGACTCTGTACTTAATACTCTAATGAAGACTGTACCTTAATCATTCATAATGAAGACTGTCTCTAATCCTCTAATTTTGAAGACCTCTGTACTTAATCCTCTAATGATGAAGACTCTGTACTCTAATCCTTAATGAAACTCGGTAATTAATCCTCTAATGAAGACTCTTACTCTAATCCTAATGAAGATGCTGTACTCTAATCATCTAATGAAGACGTCCTCTAATCCTCTAATGAAGACTGTACTCTAATCCTCTAATGAAGACTCGGTAATCTAATCCTCTAATGAAGACTCGGTACTCTAATCCTCTATGAAGACTCTGCTGACACCTCTAATTCATCTAAGCAAGACGTATTTAATCCTCCAATGAAGACTCTACTCAATCCTCTAATTGAAGACTATGTAATATACTCCTCTAATGAAGACTGATACTCTAATCTCAATGACGGAATCTGTACCTCTAATCCTCTAATTGAAGAGCTGTACTCTAATCATCTAATGAAGACTGTACTATAATCCTCTAATGACGACTGTACTCTAATCCTCTAATGAAGACTCTGTACTCTAATCTGCTCTAATTGAAACTCTGTACTCAAGTCCTAATGAAGACTGTCCTTAATCCTACTAAGACTGCTACTCTAATCAATCTAATGAAGATCTGGACTCTAATAACTATGAAAGACTGTACTCTAATCCTCTAATGAGACTGTACTTCTAATCATCTAAAGAAGGGACTGTTACTCTAATCCTTAAGAAGACTCTGTTCTCTAATCCTCTAATGAAGACTATGTACTCTAATACTCTAACTGACGTCCTAAGGCAAACACAAAACCAAGCCTCACACGGAACAAGATCCCACAACTAAGACTGCCAACAGGTGCCTAAGTATGATCCCAATCAGAGACAACCGAGCGAAAGCTGTCTTGATTGGGAATCACACCCGGCACAAACATAGAAATACAAACACTAGAATGAAAAAATTAGAAAGAAATACTAACATAGATATCCACACCATGACTAACATACAAGAGTCCACTTGAGTCTGGGCGTTACAGTTACCCCCCCCCGAAAGGTGCGAGAATCTCAGGGACGCACAAACCGACATAAAGGGTAGGGTCGGGTCGGTGGGCATTCCCCTCTTCCTTCCTCCCAAGATGCACAAGCACGTCTGGGCCCTGGTGTGGGAGACCCGAACCTGGGAGAGGGCTGTGACTCTGGGTATGACTGGAGCCGCTGACCGGAAATGGACTTGGCCCGGGAGGGGACTGATTAGCTCGGAGTGGGAGCAGCTGACCGGAGCTGGACTGGACCACGGTGGAGAGGAAGCTCTAGGCTCGGAGTGGAACTGATGACGGAGTGGCTGGAAAACGGTGGAGCGGATGGATAGAGTACAGGACATTCACTTAGAGGATGGATTAGAGTACAGTGTCTTAATTTGAGATTAGAGTTACCGTATTTCATTAGAGTGGAACCTGTGTGTGAACCGGGTGAAGGAAAGAGCTATCGTCAGCAATAGACTGCATCCAAAGATGACACCAGATGTTAAAGACTCCATGTTGTTTGTCTGGGTGGTGAAAGGGGATGTCTCATGGACAACAGGCTGGGGGTTTAGAGAGAGGGCAAAATTTATGTTCTCTCTCCTGAAGCCTGTGGAGAACGTCTGTGTCGGAGCCACTCCAGTGGAGGAAGAGAAATGCTTGGGGTGAGATCGCAGTGGTAGAAAGGCAAAGCTCTGGTTGGCCACTTGTCGTGGTCGAGAAAAGATGCTGTGTTGAGCCCCCTGTCAGTGGTAAGGAAGGAAAAGTCTGTGTTTGGCCCCCTCTTGTTAAAAAAACTTTTCCCCCCCCCCCCCCCCCCTTTCCCCCCCTACAGCCAGCCCGCAATCTCGTAGCTCCAAAAAGCAGGAGGTGGAAATTCCCCGGGATGAGAATCAAATAAGCATTTTAATTTAGACAATTCGTCCCCGTGGTTTTTTGGTGGTTTGGGTGGGAGAAAACCTTTTTTGTGTGGGTGGTTTGGGTTGTTTTTGGGGGGTGTGGGGTGTGGGTTTTTGGGGGTGGTGGTTTGGGTTTGGGTTTTTTGTGTTTGGTTTGTGTGGTTGGGTGTGTTTTTGTGTTTTTTTGGGGGTTGGGTTGGGGTGTGTGGGCGGTTTTTTTGGGTTTGTTTGTTTTTGGGTGGGTAGGGGGGGGGGGGGGGTGTGTGGAGGTGGTGTGTGTGTTTGTGTTTGGGATGGTGTGGTTTTGGGGTTTTGGGGTTGGGGGGTTTGGTGTTGGGGGTTGTTTGTGTGTTGGGGGTGTGGTGGGGTGTGTGTGTGTTGGGGGTGGGGGGTTTTTTTGGGGGGTTTTTGGGTTTCAAAGGGGGCCCAGTAAAACTGGAATGAAACCTTTTAAAAAACCCAAAAGGTAAAATCCCCCAAAAGGGATTGTGATTGCATTTGTAAGATAACCAGCAAGAAAAAGTTCTTGGGGCACTGGGTGAGGATGCCTGTTTAGCCCCCCTCCTCACTGCATAACGCAATGGTAGGTGCCCCTCCGATGTCTCTGTGGCTCCTTCCTGTGCCCTGTACATTTGGCTGTGGGTACTTTGAGCTCCCGTAACACCCGTTTCTGGGAGGCTGTGGAGGAGGTGGTTTGGGCTATCCTCTCCCTCCTGTTGAGAGCAGCCATTAGCATTAACCAGAGCAGCTCCGTCTGCTGCATTATTGCTGGTCACTTCCTGCCTGCCACGTAAAAATAACAGCAGGAGTGGCTCTGTTTTCACAACATACAGTTACAGACATGGCTGCAGGGAAAAACCCACAGACCTGGCTCCCGTCCTGTCTACCCCAGGCCCAGGGTCAACTTAACACACTACAGACCTGGCTCCAGTCCTGTCTACCCCCAAAGGGCCCAGGGCAACTATAACACACTACAACCCGGGTCCAGTCCTGTCTACCCACAGGCCCAGGGTCAACTATAACACACTTTCAGACCGGCTCCAGTCCTTCTACCCCCAGGCCCAGGGTCAACATAAACACTGCGCCCTGGCTCCATCCGTCTACCCCAGCCCAGGCCCCAAATAAAACACACTACAGACTGGCCCCATCCTGCCCCCCCCCCCGGCCCAGGGAAACTTAAAACACTACAACCTGGTCCTCCTTTTTCCCCCCGGGCCCAGGGTAAACTATAAAATACAGCCCCGGGCTCCAGCCCGTCTCCCCCCAGGCCCAGGGTAACTATAACCATACAACCTCCATCCTGTTACCCCCAGGCCAGGGTCAATATAACCACTACGACCTGGCCCCAGTCCTGTCTACCCCCAGGCCCGGGGTAACTATCCCACACTACAGCCCTGCCCAGCCCTGTCTACCCAGGCCCAGGGTCAATAAACACCTACAGCCCGGGGCTCCAGTCCTGTCTACCCCCAGGCCCAGGTCAACTAACAACTAAGACTGGCTCCATCGTTCCCACAGGCCAGGGCACATAACACTACAGACTGGCTCCAGTCCTGTCACCCACAGGCCTGGGTCAACTATAACCACACTACACCTGGCCGCCTGTCACCCAGGCCAGGTCAACTAACACACAACGGACTGGATCCTGTCCGCTACCCCCAGGCCCAGGAGTCACATACATATAACACAAAGACATGGCTCCCGTCTCCAAGGCCCAGGGTCACTATAAACTCAGACCTGGGCTCCAAGTCCTGTCTACCCCCAAAGGCCCAGGGACAACTATAACACCACTACAGACCTGGCTTCCTGTCCTGTCTACCCCAGGCCCAGGGTCAAACTATAACACACAACAGGACCATGTCTTTTTTTTGTCCTGTCCATGTCTACCCCACAGGCCCAAGGGTCAAACTATAACCCACTTACAGACCTGGATCCAGTCCTGTCTACCCACCAGGCCCAAGGTATCAAACTATAAACACATCTAACTTAGACCTGGCTCCAGTCCATGTCTACAACCAGGCCCAGGGGTCAACATATAACACCACTACAGACATGGCTCCAGTCTGCTATACCTCCCAGGCCCCAGGGTCAACTATACCACACTACAGGACCTGGCTCCAGTCCTGTCATACCTCCCGGGCCCAAGGTTCAAACTATAACGCACCCCAAAGAACCTGGCATCCTGTCCTGTCTACCTCCAAGGGCCAAGGGCTAAACTATAACGCACCCTACAGACCTGGATCCTGTCTGTCTACCTCCTAGGCCCAGGGTCAACTTAACACCACTACAGACCTGGCTCCAGTCCTGTCTACCCACTAGGCCCAGGGTCAACTATAACATACTCAGTGTGGGGTGACTATTTAAAGAATCAGTCATATAGAGTACGCAGATCTTTCTGGAGTATATTTCATTGTGTATTGGTCTTAGGATAGCACTTTATATTCAGAGGCCTTCTTAACACTGTCATGGGATTGATATGACAATTTCATCAATGGTCATAACAGCTATTTAAGCGTTCAGAGTTGGCCATAGATGGATGTGTTTTCAAAGAGGTTGGTTTAGAATCCAGCCGTTGATAAGCACGCATGGACACACCGTGTATTTCCCTGATCAGCCAAAGATGAATATGAACAGAGTTGCATACTAAGTAGAATAAGTCCCATAGACCACAGCCAAAGCAATACTGTCAGCGTTGGCTCAAATAGCCTTTACATAAACCCATTCTGGCTTGCCATACTCTCTCATGCTCACCCAATCCAAACAAATGTCACCATTTACAGCACTCATACCAGATATTACAGATGTAGGATCTTTAATTGAATCACCTGTTGCAAGATAACTTTCCTGCCAATGCAGGAAAATATACAACTTGTAGTGTATTTGAGGTTTAAAAAGGCTTCTGAAGTTTGTAATTTCCACTTTGAAATTTCACTTGATTTTCCTTTACGAAAAATGTATCAACCCCTAACAATAATGTTCCATTAACTATAATACATAATTCGCATTTCCTGTGCTGCAGGATTATTTTCCTGCTGTAGAAAAACTGGCTCAAATTATGATCCTACATCTGTAGTTCCTGTGAAGGGCCCCTATGTGGTCACTGACTGAGGTGGCAGCCAAAAGAAACCAGCGGGGTGTTCACTGGTTTTGTGATCATTTAGTCCATGTGGCGGGGAGTGAATGTCATCGGAAACTGACTAAACACCCATGTGGCCCGGGGAAGGGAGGAATAGCTAATAGTCCTTAGCGAGCTTCACAAAGACGGCTTGACGGGCAGGGGGGAGGAGAGCGACAGCAGCCCTGGGGCGTTCTGTCTCTCTTTTTGTCTCAGCTCTTCGGTTTCCGACAGACCCACTTCCTCTATTGGCAACAGCACCTAGAGAGGATTGATCAGAATATCCTTACCCATGAGTTGAATTATGGCAATTTTCACTAGTAATTGTGAAACGACAGCCTCTGGAAAACTGTCATTCAGTCTTTGGACCCTGGCGAGTAGTAGAGCGCCCAATATACATTGACTGAGCTGATAATAATGGATGACATTTCAGATTACAGTTTTATGGAGAATTAACTTCCTTCGCGCCGACAGGAAGTCATAGCAGCAAACTGTCAGCCATTGGAGTAATACTGGGATGATTCAGGAACAATTAGGATTCTGATGGTCTTGAGGTTTTACTGGGATGATTCAGGAACAATAGGATTCTGATGGTCTTGAGGTTTTACTGGGATGATTCAGGAACAATAGGATTCTGATGGTCTTGAGGTTTTACTGGGGATGATTCAGGAACAATAGGATTCTGATGGTCTTGAGGTTTTACTGGGATGATTCAGGAACAATAGGATTCTGATGGTCTTGAGGTTTACTGGGATGATTCAGGAACAATAGGATTCTGATGGTCTTGAGGTTTTACTGGGATGATTCAGGAACAATAGGATTCTGATGGTCTTGAGGTTTACTGGGTTGATTCAGGAAAATAGGATTCTGATGGTCTTGAGGTTTTACTGGGATGATTCAGGACAATAGGATTCTGATGGTCTTGAGTTTTACTGGGATGATTCAGGAACAATAGGATTCTGATGGTCTTGAGGTTTTACTGGGATGATTCAGGAACAATAGGATTCTGATGGTCTTGAGGTTTTACTGGGATGATTCAGGAACATAGATTCTGATGGTCTTGAGGTTTTACTGGGTTGATCAGGAACATAGGATTCTGATGGTCTTTGAGGTTTACTGGGATGATTCAGGAACAATAGGATTCTGATGGTCTTGAGGTTTTACTGGGATGATTCAGGAACAATAGATTCTGATGGTCTTGAGGTTTACTGGGATGATTCAGGAACAATAGGATTCTGATGGTCTTGAGGTTTTACTGGATGATTCAGGAACAATAGATTCTGATGGTCTTGAGGTTTTACTGGGATGATTCAGGAACAATAGGATTCTGATGGTCTTGAGGTTTTAACTGGGATGATTCAGGAACAATAGGATTCTGATGGTCTTGAGGTTTTTACTGGGATGATTCAGGAACAATAGGATTCTGATGGTCTTGAGGTTTTACTGGGATGATTCAGGAACAATAGGATTCTGATGGTCTTGAGGTTTACTGGGATGATTCAGGAACAATATGATTCTGATGGTCTGAGTTTTACTGATGATCAGGAACAATAGGATTCTGATGGTCTTGAGGTTTAATGGGATATCGGGAAAATAGATTCTGATGGTTTGAGGTTTATGGGTGTTTCAGGAAAAAAGGTTTGATGGTTTGAGGTTTACGGGATATTCAGAACAATAGGATTCTGATGGTTGAGGTTTTACGGGATGATCGGAACAATAGGTTTCTGATGGTCTTGGGTTTTTTTTTTACTGGGATGTTCGGACAAAGGATTTGGGGTTAGGTTTTAAGGGATTCAGGACCCTGGACAAATTTTTTTTCCCCCAAACAAAACAAAAACTAATTTTTAAACCCCGGGAACAAACCCCCAAAGGTTCTTTTCCCCCCCCATATCAGGAACAAAGGATTCTGATGGGTCTGAGTTTTACGGGATGATTCAGGAACAATAGGATCTGAGGTCTTGAGGTTTACTTTGGATGATTCAGGAACAATAGGATTCTGATGGTCTTGAGGTTTTACTGGGATGATTCAGGAAACAATAGGATTTGATCCCTCTTGAGGTTTTAGGGGCAGACGTACATAAAAGAGAAACAGTGACTGCAGCAAAAAACTCAAAAACCACAGGTGCTCTCTGGAGCCACATCTCACAACACACACCCCACACACACACCCAAACACAACCACACACCACACACACATACACACACCAACACACACACACACCACACACACACACACACACACACACACACACACACACAAAAGAACAAAGCCAAGACAAAACCTACTGTGAACCTGTGGGGGTCCTTCCAATACCCAGCTTCCCTACAGGCCCAGGGAGAGGAGTGGGGTGTCTCTACACCGCCTGTCTGTAAAAACACAGAGGAATCACACATTGACATACCAGACAGTGTAGGGTTGCAGACGGTGTGAGCCCTACGCCTTCCCCAGCATCATGACCTGTAGCTATGGTGAAAGCTGCTCCCCTCCGCTCACCTCCCCTCAAACAGACCAAGTTGGACCTGCAGGCATACATTCAATACACCCATGATCAAAGATCTCTGCCAATCAAAGCCATTTGACTGGAGGCTAACATACGAAGAGAACACCGTCTGGGACAGATAGGGTTTTTGAGTAAATATAGTAGTGTAAATATAGTATTCATAAATTAAATCAACCACAAGCATGGATTGTATCGTAAATGGATACTGCACACAATATTTTCCTGTTGTTATGTCCAGAGTACATGGCGACCAGTTGAGGAATAGCAACAAAATCACACAGGCATGCTAGTGGAAAGATGAGTCATCCATCTTGTCAGAAATATAATCGAAATCTCCATTTGGATCTGTTGTATTTAATGACTAGGTACTCTGTATTAGAGTAATCTGTTGTATTTAATCACTAGGTACTCTGTATTACAGTAATCTGTTGTATTTAATCACTAGGTACTCTGTATTAGTGATCTGTTGTATTTAATCACTAGGTACTTTGTATTAGAGTAATCTGTTGTATTTAATCACTAGGTAATCTGTATTACAGAATGAGCTGTTCAAACCGGAACAAACACTGGTGGTGTGATATTAGACTATAACTTGACAACTATGTTCCCATCTCATCTCTTTTACATGGCATTGGTCAATTAATAATACATTTTTTTTTACAAATAAAATATTAAATAGAACATGATGTCCCATTTGGCTGAAAAGTCTGGTGTAATCAATGTTATCAGAGCTTTGTGTAAAACTGGATGGTTGAATAATGGAATGAAAGGAGATCATTAGCTTAATCTAATGTCTCTCGTCCGTTGTGGTGGGATGGACATGGGTGTATCTCTTTGTCATGACTCTGGTGTCAGTCAATTGAAAAGTTCAACACTGCTACATTATGCAAAGGAAGTACCGACTATGGCTTATGGCTTGGCAATCATTTAATGTCCCTCTGTATGGATTTCCCTCTCACTTGAAGAAGGCAACTGTCACGGTTTCGGCCGAGGCTGCTCCTCCTCCTTGTTCGGGCAGGCTTCGGCGGTCGTCGTCTCCGGAGTACTAGCTGCCACCGTTCTATGTTTCATGTTCGTTTGGTTTTGTCTCTTTGTAACACCTGTCCCTTGTTTGTGTTTGATTGTGTTCCCTATTTAGTTTCGTTTGTTTGGGTCAGGTGTTATGTGTGATTGTTATTGTCAGCTTGCCTCCGAGGAGTTTGTCTCTCTCGTTTGTTGTATTTTCGAGAGTTCGCACTGCGTGCGCTTTTTCTTGTTTTCCGCACTGTGTGTTGTGCGTAATTGTTCGCGCCGCCCGGTTGGGTTGGCGACTCATTCCTGTGTTGGATATTACTAAAGTCTGTTGAAGTCATCCTTGTTCCTGCGCTTGATTCCCTTCACTCATCCACACACAGCACTCTGACAGAATCACACATCGACCATGGAATCAGCAGGAGCGACCCGCGCCAACAGCAAGTATGGAGGAACGTCTTCGTGGGCAGGAGGACCGGATTAACCAGGTCTGTCATGCCCTGGAGGGGGTGATGAACACTCTCCACCGATGGGAAACCAGCGGGGTACCCACGACCCCACCTACCGAACCATCCCCATCGGTCAGTCCTCCTGTCCCATCTCCGGAACCCAGTGGGATTCGGCTCTCGCTCCCGAGGGCGTACGACGGCTCCGCTGCCGGGTGTCAAGGGTTCCTGCTGCAAGTGGAGCTCTACCTCGCCACCGTACACCCGGCGCCCTCGGGACACGAGAGCGTCTCAGCCCTCATCTCCTGTCTCACCGGCAAGGCGTTGGAGTGGGCCAACGCCGAATGGAGGAGAATGGACGCCGCTACCACTACCTATGCGGAGTTCTCCCGCCGCTTCCGTGCTGTGTTTGACCATCCACCAGAGGGGGGAGGTCTGTTCTACCTCCGACAGGGGATGAGGAGCGCCCAGGACTTTGCCTTGGAATTCCGGACTCTAGCGGCCGATGCAGGGTGGAATGAGCGGGCCCTTATAGACCACTTCCGTTGCAGCCTCCGGGAGGACGTCCAGCGAGAGTTGGCGTGCAGGGACACCTCGTTGACCTTTGACCAACTTGTCGACATGGCCATTCGGCTGGATACCCTGCTCGCCACCCGTGGACGTCCCGGGTTGGGTTCGCCCATTCCACTCTCCAGCACCTCCGAGCCGAGCCCTATGGAGCTCGGGGGTGCTGGCGCTAGAGAACGGAGGAGTAGGAACCCGAGGGGGGCCGTTCCCTGCACTAACTGTGGCCGTGGAGGGCACACCGCGGCTAGGTGTTGGGGAGGGTCCCCCGGTGGAGGAGAAGGCAGGTCACGCATTGGGGGGGTCCCCCCAGGTGAGTAGGCGCCCTACTTACCCAGAGCTTTCTGTCGTTCACCTAACCTTGCCTGTTTGTTTTCCACAGGTTGCAACCTCGTTCCCAGCATAAGGCGCTGGTAGATTCAGGCGCAGCTGGGAATTTTGTAGATCGCCAGTTTTGTATAGAGTTAGGGATTCCCCTCCTTCCAGTTGATAAGCCTTTCCCTGTTCATGCCCTAGATAGCCGTCCGTTAGGGTCTGGGTTGATTAGGGAGGTCACAGCACCCCTTCAAATGATGGCGCAGGAGGGTCATGAGGAGACGATTCAGCTCTATCTGATTGACTCTCCTGCGTATCCGGTAGTGCTGGGCCTTCCCTGGTTGATGACCCATGACCCTACTATTATGTGGCGAGAGAAAGCTCTTAAAGGGTGGTCGGCCCAGTGTGAGGGGCGGTGTCTGGGTGTTTCCATAGGGGCGACCTCGGTGGAAAGTCCGAATCTAATGACAGCACTGCATATTCCCCCCGAGTATGAGGATTTGAAACTGGTGTTTAGTAAAACTAGGGCGGCGCAGCTGCCGCCTCATAGACGGGGGGGATTGTGCGATAGATCTCCAGTCAGGAGCAGCTCTCCCGCGGAGCCATGTGTATCCCTTGTCTCAAGAGGAGAGGAAGGCAATGGAGACGTACATCGCTGAGTCTCTGAGACAGGGATACATACGGGCCTCTACTTCACCCGCTTCCTCAAGTTTCTTTTTTGTGAAGAAAAAGGATGGAGGTCTGCGCCCGTGTATTGATTACCGCGGTCTCAATCAGATTACGGTGAAGTACAGCTATCCACTTCCTCTGATTGCGACTATGACGGAGTCACTGCACGGTGCGCAGTTCTTTACAAAATTGGATCTCAGGAGCGCATATAACTTGGTGCGCATTAGAGAGGGCGATGAATGGAAGACAGCGTTTAGCACGACTTCCGGACACTACGAGTATCTAGTCATGCCATATGGGTTAATGAATGCTCCCTCAGTCTTCCAATCCTTTGTCGATGAGATTTTTCCGGGACATGCAGGGACAGGGAGTAGTCGTGTACATCGACGATATTCTGGTGTACAGTCCTACCCGAGCAGAGCATGTAGCCCTGGTGCGCCGAGTATTGAGGAGGCTGTTGGAGCATGACCTATATGTCAAGGCAGAGAAATGTCTGTTTTTTCAGAAGTCGGTCTCCTTTCTGGGTTATCAGTTGTCTGCGTCAGGGGTGAAGATGGAGGTAGACCGGGTGTCAGCTGTGCGTAATTGGCAGACCCCAACCACTGTGAAGGAGGTGCAACAGTTCTTGGGTTTTGCAAATTATTACCGGAGGTTTATCCGGGGTTTTGGACAGGTGGCAGCTCCCATAACGTCTCTGTTGAAGGGGGGTCCGGTGCGCTTGCGGTGGTCAGCTGAGGCGGAAAGGGCTTTTGGGAAACTGAAGGACCTGTTTACCCTCGGCGCCGGTGTTGGCGCATCCGGATCCCTCTTTACCTTTCCAGGTAGAGGTGGACGCGTCAGAGGCCGGTATAGGGGCCGTTCTTTCCCAACGTTCTGGCACACCACCTAAACTCCGTCCCTGTGCGTTTTATTCTAAAAAGCTCAGTCCGGCGGAGCGGAATTATGACGTAGGAGACAGGGAGCTGTTAGCCGTGGTACAGGCCCTAAAGGTGTGGCGGCATTGGCTCGAGGGGGCTCAACACCCTTTCCTCATTCTAACTGACCATCGTAACCTGGAATACATCCGGGCAGCTAGGAGACTGAATCCTCGCCAGGCCCGCTGGACTATGTTTCTAGCCCGGTTTGTGTTTAAAATCACTTACATCCCTGTGTCCCAGAACGGGAAGGCAGATGCTCTGTCTCGGCGGTATGACGCGGAGGAGAGGTCCGTTGAGCCCACGCCCATACTACCAGAGTCTTGTCTGGTTGCACCGGTGGTGTGGGAGGTTGATGCCGAGATCGAGCGGGCGTTACGCACCGACCCAAGTCCTCCACAGTGTCCAGTGGGTCGGACGTACGTTCCGCTCGAGGTACGCGATCGCCTCATTTGTTGGGCTCATACGTCCCCCTCCTCTGGCCATCCGGGTATCGGCCGGACAGTGCACTGCCTTAGCACGAAGTACTGGTGGCCAACGTTAGCTAGGGATGTGAGGATTTATGTCTCCTCCTGTTCGGTGTGTGCCCAGTGTAAGGCGCCCAGACATAATGTCTATACATCGGTATATATATAGATTTATACTCTGGACTACAACGTTGTTCGTCCTAATATTTTTATATTTCTTAATTCCATTATTTTACTTTTAGATTTATGTGTATTGTTGTGAATTGTTAGATACTACTGCATTGTTGGAGCTAGGAACACAAGCATTTCGCTACACCCACAATAACATCTGCTAAATATGTGTGTGTGACCAATAACATTAGATTTGATTTGATTTGATGTCAGCCTGGGAAGACTGCACATTATCAAATGGAGGAACTGCAGTATGGGAAAGAGGGTTGTAAGGCCTGTGAGGAGAGGAGGGATGAAGGAGGAGGGAGTGGAAGAAAGGGGGATGAAGGGAGTGGGGGAGGGGAAGAGAGAGGGATGGAGACACAGGGGGTTCTGGGTAACAGCCAGGAGGGTCTTATGATTCCAAGGAGGCAGGGGGTGGGAGACCAGGGGCTGCTGGGCCCAAGCTGTCTTTGAGCTCCGCTCACGCGTTAGGGCAGAAGAGAAAAGACACACAAATGCAACATAAACACACTATAAACTCCTCTCTCCTCTCGTCCTTCTCTCTCTCTCTCTCTCCTCGCTCTCTCTCTCTTTCTCTTCTCTTCTCGTCTCTCTATTCTCTCTCTCTCTCTTTCCTCTCCTCCGCTCTCTCCTCTCTCTCTCTCAGCTCTCTCGTCTCTCTCTCTCCCTCTCTCTCTCCCTCTCTCGCTATCCCTGCTCTCCTCTCCCTCTTGCGTCATCTCGGTTCTCCCTCTCCTCTCTCTCTCTCTCGTCTCTCTCTCTCTCACTCTCTCGTCTCTCTCTCTCCTCTTCTCTATCTCTCTCTCTCTCTCTCTTGTCTCTGTTCTCTCTCTCTCGCTCTCTCTCTATGCCCGGCAATGACCTTTTACTGCATACGACCCAAAACTTACCTCCTGACTAGTTTCAATAAATCCCAATCTCCTGGAAGGAAAACATGGGCTTTTGTGAAAGCCGCCACGGTTGAAATGGTTGGAACGACTTGTTCCACACAAAAGATTGATTGTACTACTACTTTATTACGATTATGACACCCAAATAGCTTAGCACAGAAAAGTTTGCTCACTTTTCGGCAGCAGAAATAGCATACTTCACACCTTTCCTGACCCCATTGTTCAATAGCACCACAGTGCTCTGTGTTTGTGAGATGTTGCAGATCCCAGACAGCCAACTTTAGGCAGAGGAGTGCAGCCCTTAACCCTGATGGACTCCACACACCCAGAGACCTTGAACGGCTCACATCTCCCAGAGACCTTGAACGACTCACAACACCCATTTGCAGGAAATGTAAATGAGTGAAAACACATTATGGTTGGAATACGTCCCCTACTTCTCCTCATGGTGTTATCACAGATCAAATATTGATCCAAGTTCCCACTGGACATTCAAGTGAAAATATATACAATTGAACTTTGAGAACAAAGACATGAAACCAAAGCAGAAAAACATGCGTAGGGAACGTGAGTAGGGAAACATACATAGGGAAAACATGCGTAGGGAAACATTTATACTCTGTATAGTCGTAGACCTCTCTATTTGCAAAGAAGAGAGTATGAAGTATCCAATACCAAGAACGTCTTTCAATAGCTATTAACAGCTATCTACAGTCCCAGCTAATGATAGGGCTGCCACAGTGAGACAGACAGACAGCGAGAGAGAGGAGAGAGAGAGAGAGAGAGAGAGAGAGGAGAGAGAAGGAGAGGAGAGAGAGAGAGAGAGAGGGAGAGAGAGAGAGAGAGAGAGAGAGAAGTGAGTGGTGCAGTCCACATCTAGATGAGTGCAGAGCAGTGAGAGGGACAGAGGGAGCATAACTATTACTGCTGCTCCAGGGCTGCAGCATTGTCTGGTCTGTGGTGGGAGGGAGCAGGGAGTGGA